>BROG01000936.1:50000-211541 GCA_030159075.1 Atrina japonica | reverse complement strand
GTGCTTCTGAGTATACATTACTGTACACAAAAGTGCTTCTGTGTATACATCACTGTCCATTAAAGTGCTTTTGAGTATTACATACATCACTGCCCATTAAAGTGCTTCTGCGTATACATCACTGCACACAAAACTGCTTCTGAGTATACATCACTGCCCACAAAAGTGCTTCTGAGTATACATCACTGCCCACTAAAGTGCTTCTGGGTATACATTACTGTCCATAAAAGTGCTTTTGAGTATATGTTGCTGCCAAAAGTGCTTTTGAGTATACATCACTGCCCATAAAGTGCTTCTGAGTATACATCACTGTCCATAAAAGTGCTTTTGAGTATTATATACATCACTGCCCATAAAAGTGCTTCTGCATATACATCACTGCCCACAAAAGTGCTTCTGCATATACATCACTGCCCATAAAGTGCTTCTGAGTATACATCACTGTCCATAAAAGTGCCCATGAAAGCTTCTGAGTATATATTGCTGCCAAAAGAGCTTTTGAGTATTGTATACATCACTGCTCATAAAGTGCTTCTGAGTATACATCACTGTCCATAAAAGTGCTTTTTTGAGTCTACATTGCTGTTAAAAGTGCTTTTGAGTATACATCACTGCCCATAAATGTGCTTGTGCATACATCATTGTCCATAAAAGTGCTTTTGTGTATTATATACATCACTGTCCATGAAAGTGCTTGAGTGTTATATACATCAGTCCATGAAAGTGCATCTGATTATACATCACTGTCTATTAAAGTGCTTTCGAGTTTTATATACATCACTGACATTGTCCATAAAAGTGCTTTTGAGTAGGCTATACATCATTGCCCACAACAGTACTTCTGGGTATACATCACTGCCAATAAAAGTGCTTTGGGGTAAACATGTACATACAGCATTTCCTCTCGGTGTTTTTGAGTAAACATGTAAATCACTAGTTATTACACGCAAAATAATTGGATAGTTACAAAGTATACATGCGAAGTTTCAATAGTCATGTCCCGCTATTTGTATGGGACTCAAACCACGTTTTCGGGTGGTCTATTTACTGGACATGACTTATTACCAGACAAAAATATCATAACGTACCGTTGATCTATTTGACATCAGATTTTTAGAAAGATATATATTGGCACGCATCTTAAAGTGAGACTAAAATGGTAATTGGATATAAACGCAAAATAAATATTTCCGGTGTCATGTTTTAATTTTATAATTTACTCGGTGGTATACTAATAGTTAAATACAAAAATTTAAATTATCATGTTTTCATTGTTGTAATTACTTACAATGAAATTAATACAAAAAATTAAACATCAGCGACGTAGGCTTAAGCTTTATATAGACGATCTATCGCTAATGACATGTTGTCCAGAGTATCTACTGATCTCGATATGTTGGTAACGATGGCGACATGACAACAATCTACACCAACTCGATCACTACATATGACCCTACAATTCAACAGTTAAAACTGACATCGTTAAATTAATGTCCACTGATACTAATATATTTTTTCCCTATATAACCTATGGCACGCACTAGATCCTTGTAATACATCGTCAGGTCGAACCCGAGGGTGTCCACTATTTTTAACACAACGCACCTGAACATCCAACTGTTTACGTTAATACACAATGGCTATTTTGAAATTCGTTTACTTTTCATTATCAATTGTTGTTATATTTTAACAGAATACTCATTTTTACCTTTCAGAAAACTCCAGATAAGCGGCAGAATGTCTAAGTACAGCTCAATATCTCCCTAACAGCTTATTATAATTATTTACCTATGTAAACGTAGACTATCAATAGATTTACCCAGAATGCGCTTGTCATTAACGATTGCAGTCTTCGAGTTAATTCAACCGTGTATGACGAGACTTCAATGGCGTACAGATTATTAAATGGATATTATTAGTACTAAAAACTATATTTAAATATCATAGGCGTCGGAACCGGAAAGGGGGGGGGGCACTTTTTTTGCAAAGATAGACATAGGTGTTGAAAATTGGGGCTTAGGCCCCCAGACGTTTCTGGCGTGTGTGTGTTTTAAGTTGGTTTAGTCCCCCCCCCCACACATTTTCAATTTGCTTCCGACGCCTATGAGTATTTTATGGACTTAATATTCATTTTCTTCGGATTAATATCAAAATCGTTTTAACTGTACCCAATACACAAATTGTCACGTAACGCATAGATCTATATGATTTACAAAAAAACCTAAAAAAAACTGATAGTTTGTATCATTTGATTATTTAAAGTTTATTTTTATTAGAATTTCTTGTGTGTAATGAGACGCGGTAATTATTTATTATCTTTATGCGAAAATAACAGTAAAAACACTCTAAATTAACATTTTTTCGGTCCCTTGGCCTTTATCAAGTGAAAGACGACAATATCTATATAATTTACATGGTATCAATGCTGGATAATTAACAGCTTCATTGCAAATGTTGATAAAGGCCAAGAGGCCGAAAATTTGTGAATTTAGAGTATGTTCGCATAACGATACTTCTGATTTGAGGAAATTAAATTTTATTGTTAATATTTTCAAAATAAGGCATATTTGTTCCTTTGCCGCGTTGTATATAATTTACACCTTTTGTCTGTCAACAGTGATGGAAAAAACTCGAAAACCACGTACATTCTTGCGTATTAGAATCAAATACATGTACATGTATACAATATATCTTTTTATGAAAAAGTTATCTTTATTTTTTTTCTCACTGTAGTCTGTCGTGTATATGTGCACATGTACATGGGGAAATATTTGATGTTGCAAAGGATATAATGATTTGGGGGAATATCATGTGCAGACGTCGGGTATTTGTACACCCGTATAAAGGAAAACATCTGTGTTAATATGGACCTACATATTACTTTGAAGCTATCATGTTCTCATTTCTTGATTTACCAGATGTCTTATCACTTTTTGATAAAGCCCCTGGTAAATAAAAAAGTGAACATAATACAACTGTACATAGACAATATCTGTTACACTTTATGTAGTCATTGATTTTAAAACTCCCTCTTGTACAGTTCCCCTTTATTTGTAAACATGTGCATTGGCAATTATCTATGCATTATAATTTGAAAGTTGCCATGCATAGGTATAGCAGAAAAAAGTGCCACAACGGTGTTCTGTCAAAAACCAAAAGTGTTGCTTATTTTTCAAAACTAAGGGTGTACAAATAATATATGCTTCAATTCATTAGGTTATTCCATGTTTCCATGGTTAGCGTCCACCTTAAAATTGAAAAAACACCTTTTTATCAGAAAAAAAGACAATGACAGAAAACCACAAGACATTTTTGTGAGGATAAATGCAATTTTATGCACATTTAAGTAATTTTGTTCTTTTTTATTTTATTTTGAATGTTGTTTTACGCCACTCTCAACAATTTTTCAGTTATATGGTAGCGACTAGGTCTTATAATGATGTAGGAGAGAACCTGGTTACAATGTACCCGAGAAAAGACCACCGGCCTTCCGCAATTAAACTGGCACACTTTCTCACAAAAATCAGCTTAGGTTCCAGCGGGACTCGAACCTGCGCTGAAGGAAGTGAAAGACTTCTTGCTTTAAAGCGCGATGCTCTAACCACTCGGCCACGCCCCCACACCCATTTATATGGTGGCTGATTTGTGATATGTCGACTTTTCGTCATTTCGGGGCGAAAAGATGGCAGAACGAAGAGACGACAAATTAACATTATGTCGTCTTTTGGGGGCGAAAAGACGACAAAATTGAGGCGAAAAGACTACAAAAATTACCCGCAAATTAGCGACTTACTTTTGTCGTCTTTTCGCCTAGCGATTTGTTGTCTTTTCGCCCCGCAAATTTGCGACTTTATTGTCGTCTTTTCGCCCCTCAAATTTGCGACCTTAAAATGTCGTCTTTTCGCCACGCAAAATTGCGACCTTAATATGTCGCCCTGAAAAGACAATAAAATTTTAATCTGTCGTCTTTTCGCCCCGAAATAACGTAAAGACGATGGCACAAATCAGCCACCATACATTTAAGTATTTTTCTAATATGTTAACAAGAGAAACAAAATGAAATTTATAAAAAAACATATCTTTGGCACATACTAATAAATACATTGTAACCTATGACATTTTTAGTTTCCTAGTGATGAAAATAAATGTTTATATTTAAGTTTAACTGTTCTTTTTAGGGCTATGTTCCACCCCCCAAGATATTTGTGCTCTATAAACATATCTATCAGCGGACGCCGAACAGAGAAGAACTTGGAATAGCCTTTACGGTAACCCGCTGGATATTTTTGCCAAAATATATTTTTGTGTCACCCTCGTGATTCAATTTAGAATCATCGTGATTGTAAACAGATGCTCGATTTTATCTTGGTAGATCGAGTACTATACTATAACATTCGATCAGATTCTGTTGTTATTACATCATAAGTAGAGTATATAACAGAAATATATACAAACTGGTATTACGCATGCGTTATTTCGTCTTCTTTACAGAATGTTCTACAAACGTGTTATTCCGTCGTCTTTGTAACAATATGAGGTACGGGAGAAAATACTTTATATGAAATTATATAAATGATGATATTGGTGTGCCTTGGAATAATAAATGTTGTGTACATACATGTAATTTGGAAATACGGGCAGCTAAAGTAATTGATTTTGTAATTCGGCTACATAAAAATGTTGATAGTTATTTAGGTATAATTATGAAAGTGAATAATAGAAATTCCAAATTCCAAATTGAAATCAGCTTTGATAATTAAATATACTGTTTCGGATAATCAACTTGTCAACATTTTTACAACTTAGAGCATCAATTGTAGCTGCGAAGTTATAAATGTCAACTTCTGTCATCATCATCCTTGGTAAACAATGGATTGCAATGTTAAATAATATAATGTATTAAAATTATACTAATTTTGGTGGAGTTAAAAGATTATTAAAGATTAGGTTTTGATCGATTTTGATAAAAATAATTGCCAGTAATTCTATAATTGTATATTGCACAGATGTATAGAAACTTCTGGAACTTTGGTGTTTGCCTATAAAAGCATCAAGGTTTCAAAAGTAAATGTGACCGATTTGAAAGCAATATAGAGAACGCCACTGCTCTCTGTTACATTGTTACCAATGCTGCATCTCTGCTAAATAAAACACTATACGATCATCGCTGTTATTGATATCTGTAATAAGGGAGAAGGTTACATCTTTATAGAAGTGGTTTGTGCATGAATTAAACCGCCAATGTATTCATGCAAAATAATCTTCACACGTGTAATTACGTTAACGACTGTAAACAAAGTGGTCTGTGTATATGTTATACCGCCAACGTCTATATCTACAATGTTCTACACACGTGTTATTCCGTCAATGTCTAAATACAAAGTGGTCTGTGTATGTGTAACACCATCAACGACTAAATATGCAATGTTTTACACACGTAATATTCCATCACTGTCTGTCTGTAAACAAAGTGGTCTGTGTATATGTTATATCGCCAACGTACGTCTATATCTACAATATTTTACACACGTGTTATTCCACAATGTCTGTGTACAAAGTGGTCTGTGTATGTGTTAAACCCTCAACATCTATATATTCAATATCATTCACACGTGTTATTCAGTCAATGTCTGTATACAAAGTAGTCTGTGTATGTGTAACACCGTCAACGTCTATATATACAATGTTTTACATATGTGTTATTCAGTCAATGTCTGTATACAAAGTGGGCTGTATATACTGTACACGTATATATATACATATATATATATATATATATATAAAATTCTACACACGTGTCATTCCACAATGTCTGTATACAAAGTTGCCTGTGTATGCGTTACACCGTCAACGTCTTTATATACATTGTTCCGTGCACACGTTTTATTCCGTCAATGTCTGTAACACCGTCAACATCTATATATTCAATGTTCTACACACGTGTTATTCCGTCAATGTCTGTCTGTATAAAAAGTGGTCTGTATATAATTTACACCGTCAACGTCTAAATATACAATGCTCGACAGACGTATTATATAGGTGCGTTCAAGGTCTGTATCGAAAATGGTCTGTGTTTTTATTATATCCATTTGATTAGCAGGTGGAAATAACAGATGATCAAATAAAATACGTTATGCAATGCAAGTTATACAGCTTACTTATTACTTTGTGCAATGACCACAGTATCACAATAGTGATGGATGAATAGATACAGCGAAATGCTAAAATGAGAGCAGTAGTTATTATTTATAATATTACAAAAATGTATAACGGCCTGTTTAAAACTACACATATAGATCTTACTCGTGTGGGGCGATTTGTATACAGAGGAAACTCGGTTACAAGTGTAATGGCCATCGGCCTTCCACATGTTATCTGGAAAATTTCCTCACAAAATCCTCTTTGTACAATTTCTGAATAGGATGAATGTTTGATTGTTTGTTGTTTAACGTCTCATTCAAGAATCTTACCACTCATATGGAGACGTCATCAAGTGCCGGTGAAGGGCTTCAAATTTTGGCCTATGATCGGCACTTACGGCCATTGAGCAGTGGGGGTTCTTCAACGTGCTGACACCTACTGCGACACGGACCTCGAGTTTTACTGTCTCATCCGAAGGACAAGAAACCAACCTGCCGCCGGCTGGACTCGAACTCGCGACCTCACGATCAAGAGTCGAGCGCGCTACCGACTCAGCCAGGTCGGCTCAGGATGAATGCGATGTGTTATTGTCTGATGATTTGTAATGATTTTACTCGTACCCAGAATAACTATGTCAAAATTGTTTCAAATCCTTAAGTTGATACTAGTAGTTATCTGACTGGAAATTGCATGCAAAGATGATTTTATATGAAAATTAAAATTAGTTACTTTGAAGTTTTCTAATTATTCATAATTTAATCAGACTGAATAAAATTTTGATTTTGATTAATAATGTATTTGTTTTACTGCATTAATATCTAGCATATGATTGGCATATTCTTTTATCCGATATAAAAATGCACGTACATACTTTATCCGTGCATGCATGCACTTTTAAGCAATACCAAGTACATGCTTTATTCGACTGGCATATCAATGAGAACCAAAATCCAGATGTCATCAATTTCAAATTACAAAAATTAGAAGCTACACTACTGAGGTTCACCACAGGATGCATTTTATAATATGCACTTTCATTCTGACAATCTTTATTTGAGTTGTATCACCGTGTTCGATTTCAATGTCACGTTATATATAGCTGTGTATCTCTGGTAAATTGAATGTACTTTATCAGATCTTTTGTGCAGAAAAGATCTGTAACGAAACAGTTGATGACAATAATGATCAATTAAAATCCCCTCCAACTCCTAACTTCATTTTTGACCCCTTCAAAAGAAATGTATTGATTCCCTTCTAAATTATCAATCAATCAATTTCTGTTTTCATTTATTTTTTTTAAAAATCGATCAAATCGATTTAATAATCATGTACTGTTAAATATATAATAACGTAAGTTTTTGTCTGAGAAAAGTCACATAAATACATGGAAAAATCACCATTTCTTTGTTCATCGTTCCACGATCCCTTCGAGTGGACCAGGGGGGGGGGGGGGGGTGGGGGGGGGGGGGGGGGGGGGGGGGGGGGGGGGGGGGGGGGGGGGGGGGCCACCAGCAACGTAATTTGTAAGTAAACTTTTATTATTAAATTTCGAAAAAGACTTGTTTATTTCAGTGGTGCTTTATGCCACGCTCAACAATTTTTCAATTATATAGTGGCATACAGCTTTTAATGGTGGAGGAGAGAACGCAAACCGAAGTAATACTCAAGCTCAACATTTATTTCATTGCTTTGACTATATAATCGTTTGTAAAACATTTGGGTTTGCGTGATTAGGAAACATATTATTTTCCAGTACTCACATATAAATTTTTGCACCACACTTATGATTTTTCTGTAAAAAATGAATAAATACGTTGAGTACGGTACTCAAATTTTGAGTACGTACTCAAACAATTTTTTCATATTTCTGAAGTTTTCTTCAAATAAAAATACTTTTTATCATTATTTGCAATTGTATCATACAATACAAAACGATACACATACTTTGATACGTCTACTATATAATGTTTAAAAATGATCTGGTTCTTTAGTAGACCTATACCGGTACATAAATATCTAACATTGCTCTGCTAATTATTGCCATTTTCTTTAGAAGTGTCAAATGTAATACTGTTCTACATTTTCCATTTAATATTATATTTGGGAATCTTGAAAACATGTGTTATTGGGTAAAGTAATTAAATGATTTCTTGTACATCTTTATATTGAAGATAATGTACTTTTGATGCTGGGTTAGATGTTGAAGATGTATTTACTTAAATGTTCATGTATTTATACACACGGACGCAATCATTCTTTTTCAGCAGTTTAATGTTTTCAATCTTTTCAGTAAACTCACTTCTATCAATTATTTTCATTTTCAAAAATGTTACTCATGAAATTCAAACCAATACAATAATAATCCTTTCTGTTGGTTGCATTGTGGTAACAAAGTTGTGTCGAAATATAAAAATATTGCGAGTTTGGTGTAAATATAAGGGGGAAATAAGCATACGTAAAGATATTCTGGTACAGAATTTCAAAAATTCTATATATCATTATTTTGTTTTAATATTTCTATTAACTGAAAAATATTATTCAATGCTTTGTTTTGGAAGTTGCATGACAAGTTAAAATGCACGGAGTGAAAAGAGCTCTACAGTCTAGGGTGTTTTAGCTCAACTAATCCGAGGAATCAAGTTAGTTTTTCTGAACTCTTTTTGTCCGTCTGTTCGTTAACATTTCATATTATCGCCTTCTTCTCTAGTGCCGCTGAAGAGATTTTAACGCCACTTTACAGGGAGCAAGTAGTCAAGGTTTTTCTACCACCGTTTTGTTTTTCGGAACTGGGGTGGATCCAAGTGTAACCCTCTTTGAAAATATTTTCTCTTCAAGAACCGATGCATGTAAATAAAAATGTTTGAAACGTGGCTTTATGTATCTTTCTTCACCAGATAACATACAATTTGCATTATTTTGACAGTCTACAACTCAGTTATGTTACGACTATTATGGTTATCATTGATGGCATCAATTGTCAAGGGAGGCTTTAACATTGACAAGAAATATAGCGGTAAAGGACAATATGGTAGACGTTCATCCGGACCCATAAATGGCATTGGAAGTCTTGGCGATACAGGCGCTTATTGGTCGGATTTACCAGGTAGATTTAAAAATGTAAAATTTAATGGAATCGATGATGGGCGTTTTGATGGACCTTTTGGAGGGCGTTCTGTTGTACCCGTTGTAAGAACTACAGGGAACGGCTTGATGGACCTGTTAGAGAACTTTTTCATGGACCCATGGGAGGACGTTTTGATGGACCCGTAGGAGGTCGCTTTCATGGTCCCGTTGGAGGACCCATGAGAGGACACATTGATAGACCTTTTGGAGGACGTTCTGATGGACTAGGAGGGGGACACTTTAGTGGACAAGGGACAGGACACTTTGATGGACAAAGAGGAGGACACTTTGATAGACCAGGCGGAGGACATTTTGATGGAAGAAAGGAAGGAAGACATGGATGGAAAACGGTAATCTGTTTAAACATGTTAAATATATCTTTTCAATTTGACATGAATATCAAATTAACAGAGAATGGTAATTATATACATGTATGACCTATAAAAAAATTAAACAGTTACAGATTACAAATACATTTTAATATATTCCATTAAAACTGAACGATAATCCATCCATGGTAGATGAATAATGGATATAAACATTTTAATTCAATCTGCACTTTCCAAGGTGCATATATCAGAACAAATCTTAAAAATATCAACTGATTGTCACACTTTGTATCAACATGCTATAACAATGAGATTTGAAATCATTATTTATATTTTTATATTTTGTTATTACCATATTTTCAAAACATAGACGAATTGAGTGGAATGTTTAAAACAAAACAAGCATGTTCATGGAAGTAATCTACAAATAATTCATGTAGAACATAAGTAAAGAATTCTATATGTTCCGATAACAACAGAATATTCTACAAATAACAATGTCATAGAAACAATATTTTGTAAACATTACCCTCTTGCTGTATTTCTCTTAAGTCTCTCTCTCTCTCTCTCTCTCTCTCTCTCTCTCTCTCTCTCTCATGTTTATGTGTGTCTTTTCTTGTTATAAACATGATGATACAGCAAAATTTGCTTCTTATTTCAGAAATATGGATATGGATACGGACGTTAAGTGATATTCTTATTTGTTGGTTGTACATTAAAATCAAAGAAAATTGAATAGTTGTCATGCTTCATGCTAATGATACGATCATGTACTTTTGATTTAGAATGGTTGTAAATTTCAAATCAGAGGTGCACACCAATTTTCCTTTGAAACCATGTAGTCGGGTACGTCATGGTCTGAATCTACCTCTACTCTGATCAAAATGGATCTACCAGGCTACGCAAATATTCACAATAACAAAACACTCTGTTGGTTTAGATTTTTATATACTTACAGTTGTTCTCCAGAAGAAAAGCATATACATTAAATTTGCCACCATCAGATAAATCTGAACTGCAACTTAAAATTTCTATTACTAAGGTCTGGTAACTGAACCTTTTTTCAGCTGGGTACACATAAACGAGGCTGTGTGTTCCTTTTAGCACTATTTGCCTTTAGATTAATGGCTGTATATTAATTTAAATTAGATGGACTCAAATTAGTTTCAATCTTAGGATCACGTGTAAAATGCACTAACCTGACTTGTTTAACATTTTCTGAAGAGAAAAGCACTGAACATTACGCTTACAGAAGTTTATACATGTAACATATTAACCCTTAATAAGATTTCACTTGTCTGAAGAAACGGATATATATGTAGGATTACATAGGTATCGTCAGTGCATCAACCTGTAAGTTATAAACGATACTACAAACAACTTTAAGACAGAAAAAAAAAAAAAAATATTGATTATGCCCTATTCTTCATAACTAACAAATGAAATTATTATAATATATAGACAATTTTCAAGTTGTCCCGTTGCGTCAGTGATGGACATACTAATGTGCAGTTTCAAAGAGAAAAGTAGGGCAACATTATATTCTGGATAAGCAGTTTATCGCATATATGACTATGAATATTAATACCATGAAATAATAGGTGTCAGATTTGAAAAACAGTTTATATTTACAAAAGAGATTATTTATTTAGAATTAATTCCTATTTGTACAATCTCATATTTCAGACAATTGTCACCCTAATTTTAAAAGAAATACATATATTTTTTTAATTGAAATGGTGAAGTCTCATATATTTATGATTGCATATTTTAGTTTTGTGGAAAGTGTTTTTTTTAACTATTACAATTATAATAAAATCATGTAAGCCCTAAACAAAGCTAAATGTTTAGGGATAATCTGTCTATATATGCATTGGCATGTACATGTATTCTTGTTTTCTTCTGTTCTACCACCTCACACATCTTTATAACTTATGTTTCTCATCCCCTTCCTCTATACTTTTATATATTGTATATTTTTTTCATTTCTTTCTTCCTCTTTCATAGAAAATTAAAATGTGCATACACAATCTTACGACTGAAGAAACAAATTTAGACTGCACAATAGGCTGCCACCTTTCTAACTAACTGTCAATGGTAATACCTGTAGGTTTACTTATGTCTACAGTCTAAGAATATTGTCAATATCATCAGCTTTTCCACTAACATTTTGTGTTTATACCGTTACATATATGTATGAATGAGTTGATATATCAATGGAAATATTACATAACCGGAATGGACCTTGCCAAATGTTCAGTTGAAGTCACGTGTTCTAAGTACAAACTATTCTGACAAAACTGTACGGAATGAGACAACTCAAAAACGGTCTATTGATTAAACACACAGACAAGTTAAGAAGTCTTCATTCTATATGAACACAGTCTTTGAATCAACGTTATTTTTATCTCATGTCTCTACATGGACTTGGTAGTATAATCATAAGTTTCTTTTCCCTACAGTTTATCTAACAGAGATACTAGTGCACATCAGCTAAATAAACAAACTGGCCAAACAATGTATGCTGTCATTTTGAAACACATAATGATATGATAAGAAACATCTCAAATTATAACAAACGGCCCAATATCGAATCTAATATCACAAATTTGATATCCATTTAAACTAAAACCATTGTATCTTAAATATTACAGAATTTCACTTAAACAACAATTTCCATCAAATGATAAAGTTGATCAGTGTAACGACATATCACCATTCCGAATCTTCTGCAGTCTATCCTGACCAAATACGTTAGCAAGTCTGAAAACAATGACACAAAGAGCCAATATTAACTGATTTAAGCAATGATTCCTGAAAGATGTGTTCTGTAGTACATTGTACTGATATAAATATAACATATTTTCGTAAAACATACTCATTCATAACTCTTTTTTGAAACAAAAATTTGTTTTCAGGCACTCCCATGGGAAGAACTACTTTTACCATATGGGGTAGCTGACCTATCGCCAAATGTCTGACACGTGGCTCTCTATTTTCTGTTTTTATGTCATTAGATTGTGACATAAATGTTTTACAGGTCATTTGATTGTGACGTCATATTGTAAAGGTTTGCTAAAATGTGCTGTGTAATGCATTTGGCGATAGGTCAATTAACATTATATTTATAGCATAAAGCCCATTTCAGCAGCAACATGTTAAATATACAATCGTAATTACACATGTATGTTAATATTGTGATCATAAAACTTAGTTTGCAGCAAATGCATATAGTTACAGATTTTTTTAAAATGCTTAAAAATATAAATGATGAATGTATGTCTACACATATGATTTATTAGACCTTGTTTGATAAGCACATGGTCTTACCCTCTAGCTAGACTTGGCATATACTGGAACAAGTAAACAAAAAATAGCACTGGATGTTGTGATACCCATACTTCATCTAAATTGTTGACAATTGCTACAGCCATCAACATGGCACAACGTGAAGCCGTCAATCTCCTCTCATTTGGCTGCATCTTTACTCCCAGTGGCTAGAATATACAGAGATTCACATACAGTTACAGAAACAAGTCACAACATTTGTTTGTTTTGTGATAATTTGGATTACTTGGGGCTCATGTTTTTACAATCTTTGGTTGCTATAATGACCTTGATTGCTGTAGCCTTAACATTATCATGTTTCATTAATTGGTACATTTAATCCAAAAATAAAATTTCAATATGAGCTTGGTTAACAATGAATTCATATAACCGATTGATTGGTGTTTAAAGTTGCACCAAGATGATTTCAGTAATTGAAGACAAACTGGTTATTAACAATGGATATTTCATAAAAATTAAAAGGTGTTGAATACATAATAAAACCTGAATAGAGTATTACCAGTGCGGAAAATGTAGTCTTTTCTTTCACAAATCAATATTATAACAAATTTGGAAAGACCAATATATCAAAAATTTATCTTGATAAAGCACATGTGCACCAAGATATCTATTAAACTGACACATACCTGCAAATTCGAATTCATTATATAAACTTAAAACGTAAATAAAATTAGATTGTGTTACTCTACCTTAGTGGCGTCATCTGTAAATGCATGAATTAGTGATTCCGAAAATACTGGACCTGGACAAACCATTGTTACTTTAATGAATGGATATACTTCTACTCGCAGTGAATCAAACCAACCCTGTTTTTATAAAAAAAATCTCAGATACCAAAGTATAAATCTTTAGGATGTCCAGGATATAGATACAAATCTGGTAAAAATGGACAAACACGGACCTCTGGAAATCAAGAGGTGGGATCAGGTGCCATGGAGGAGTAAGCATCCCCTGTCGACCGGTCACATACACCATGAATCCACAGTCAAGTCCAAATGAAATACGTGAAGAACGAATCCTAGTTACAAAGAAAGATGTCATACCAAGCCTATAAGTTATCTAAGGATCAACTTTTTAAACTTCTTTGCTATTTTCTGAATGTGAAATAACATGAGACAGAGTACACCTTGTTTTGCACGAACCAATTGCAGCTGTCTTGGTAGCATAATTGGGGTAAGTATATATGTCTACCCTGTCAATACTTAAACACCTTAAACAATTACTTTCTTCAACGAAACCACCCAAATATGCATGGTACGCTAAAAGTGTGGTTTTACTATAAGTACATACAAATATAATATATAGTACATACTGTTTTATTACATACATGTATAAAGCCCACTTTTTCACTTTCAAATAAAGTCACAATACCTGTAAAGCATGCTTTGATCCTGAATATGATCCTAATCCAGGTGACGCTGAAATATTACAGAACGTATACTTCACTACTTTTGAAATTAGAAACGTCACACAAATTACGATTATTTGTCACTTGGTACATGAAATGAAAAGCAGAAACATATAGCAAAATATAAAGTATCCTGTAATTTAAATCATCAATGGTCAGCACAACAATTTCAGAAACTTTATATTCCATTTTGACCATTTGTCTGTTTGTCCATTTGTCTGTTTGTCCAATTGACCATCTGTCTACATGTTTAACCATTTGTATGTTTGTCCATATGTCTGTGTATCCATTTGTCGGTTTGTCCATCTATCTGTTAATTCATTTGTCTGTTTGACCATTTATCTGTTTGTCCATTTTCTGATTGTCTATCTGTTTATTTGTCCATGTCTGTTTGTCTATCTGTCTGTTTGTCTATCCTTCTGTTTGTCCATCTGTCAGTTTGCAGCATTTTGGTTTCTGTCAAATACACTGTAACTTGAGTTTTAATTTTAAACCACATTCAGTATGTTGCTTCATATGAGTATAATCTCAAATGAGTCTTCTTATGACAAACAATTGTCAATATTTATGGAACTTTTCCATCCTCACAAGTAATTTAATTTTGTGCGACAATGTTTCTCAAACAACCTAGAATTTCAGGAAATTGACGTAACATAACTTTATTTGTCAGTGTTAAAGTTGTTAGAAGTATGAACTTATTGTATGTCTATATATTTATATGCATCTATATATGTGACATTTACAAAACTTGTTACATAGATATAAAGTATAGTCCAACTCACATAACTTAGCGAGACAGGCTAACCTTTTGATTATCATACGGATGATTCTACTCACTGTTTAGTTATGACAGGCTTCATAGGCAATGCGTTTTATTACCAACTGGGTACCGGTAATTACGTAGACAAGTACATGAAGAAGGACTTATTACTCTTGCTATTATGATTTTAATGTCATTAGGAAACATTACCTAAATTTTAAACTTGTCCATGTCAAGAAAAAGGTTCGAAAGACTTGACCCCACCAAGTTATATGAAATTGACTATACTACATTGCAATATTATATGAAATTGACTATACTACATTGCAATACTGTTCGAAATGGGCATCAACATGATCAATCTCATACACAGTTTTGCTGCAACGCTACTGGTCACTACAAAATGTCCTGATTTCTGTTGCAGGAAGTGAGGTAAAACTGCCTTGGCTAAAGAGAGCGGTCCCAATACATTGATATCTAGTATCTGTTTGTCCACTTCCAGACTTGTCTTCTCCCACAGAGCTCGTTGTGATCTCCCAGCGTTATTGACTAAAATGTCAATCTGAAAAAGACTCTTTCAGTGAGCGATAAAAATAAATAAACAAACACTTTATTATTCTGTGAGTTTTTATGTTTTGCTTCTTTGCTCATGTCTTATTCAATAAAAGTCTAGGAAAAAGGAATAAACAGAAGCTGATGTGATTTTGCAGAATAAGTTTTAGAGAGAATATGATTAAAATACCAATGTACATTCTACAAAAAACTTCTGTACTTTTTTATTATAAACAATAAGATATGTGTTATCAATCCTTTCAACACTACTAAAATATTCAAGACAATAGAAAAGGTCATAGTACTTAGATATGTAGGGGTAAAAGATAAGTTTTTCATAAAGTAGTAAATAGAAAATAATAATAGATAGATACCCTTAATAGAAAATCATAGCAGACATGTAAACTTTTGATTATATGACGTACAAAATTGTCACTGCCATCTGTACAGGTGAGAGAAAAGGAAATAAAACCCCCAAAATTATCTTGGTTTTTAAGACTTTTAAAAACTGTCTTTAACAGTTTTTTTTCACATTTAGAAAAAAAATATCCAAGGGTACCAAAAACAAGTGGAATAACCATTCAGAATCAGTTTTATATTAACATTTTAACACAGTAAAACCAATCAGAATAAGTTTTTTATCAACATTTTGACACAGTATAACAAATCAGAATCAGTTTTATATCATTATTATGACACTGTAGAACCAATCAGAATCAGTTTTATATCAACATTTTGACACAGCATGATTTGAAAACCATCTACAATGATGAGTTAGAGAAACAACTTTTGTTGTGTGTAGCACTGAGTGCCTACTAATGTGACAACAATAGTTGTGCGTAGCAGTATAAGGTATAATAAAGGCTTTTGCAGGTTTATAATCGTGAATTCATATATTTGAGAATGTGACTGAATAGGCAAGTATGTGAAGTAAAATTAAAGCTTACTCTTTTGAAATATTTCAGAACATTTTGTACAGCTTCAGAATGCGTTTTGTAATCCAACATGTCTAGGGGAAGAACAAGTATATCCTCAGGTTTTGTTTTTCCTATATCTGAAAAGTAATAAATTTTATAAACATAATACCAAAGTTATAATGCTCAAGACGATCGTTTCTGTCAATCAGACTTGAGCTCCAATCTAAAATAGATGTCTATTTCCCAAAGAGAAAGTGGTATCGTACAACGCCAAACAATAAAATCTAAATATATAGCCAAAATCTGTCTAAGAGTAACCACTGTAAAAAGTTGACTATCTTAGCTTTACAAGAATTTAGAATTTAAATGGTGTTAAAGTGCGAAATATAACTTTAGTATAAGGTTATCAGCTGGTACCGAAATACCAGGTACTAGGTTTATGTAATGCACCACAGATGTAAATTTAATTAAATTGAGATAAAAGGGCTAAGGGGGTTACTGAATGACTTGTTCATGGTGTTACCTACAAAATCACTGACACGAGTATTACGAAATTGACAATTTCAATTATACCTTGATTCAAATACTGTATACTTTGAAATTTTCGCTGCATTTTAATTTTCGTCATTTTCGTCCTTTGATGAGGAGGCAAATTTAAAATGAAAGCGAAATTTTCAAGCTATATAATGGAAGTATGGACATACATGCCATCCATAAGACTAACTATAGTGATTTTGGTCAAATATGTTTTCTGTTGAAAATGGGAGAAAATAACCCTTTGCAAATATTCCCAGGTATACCCTACCGTACTTAGTAAGTACCAGTAATATCAGCTGTAAGATTAGAAGGAGAAGATGGACATGGCTACGACATATCCTTAGGGAAGAAGGTATTAATGATTGTAAAACAGCACTAGGATGGAATACCAAAGAAAAATATACAAGAGGGAGACCAAAGACCACATGGAGAAGGAAATTGAAAAAGACAGGAATACAGCACTTCTGCCGGAAGGTCAAACTGGAATTTTACCAAAGTAGTGGTTAAGGATCGTGATAAATGGAATGAAAGTGACAGCTTTATGTGCCTTTTGGCGTGGAGAGACCAGTCCAAATGTGTCTTTAGGGGTGAATGAGTTAATGAATTAACAATTCATAAGTAACAAATGATAATGTTGATGAAATATCTGAACCTGAACAATATCTTTTAACTGCCTGCAGTCTGTCTTCACGCCTGGCTGATAAAATAAGCTTGCAACCATCCTTTGCTAGTCTGTGAGCCAGAGCTTCTCCAATACCACTTGAAGCACCTGTGATCCAAACAACTTGTCCTTTCAGCTTACCTAAATCAGGTTTTGTAAATCAAGTTTTGTAAATGATGTAGATGTGACTGTCTGATCAATGTAAAAGTTTACAGAAAATAATGAAAACACGTATTACATTGATGTACCGTTAGTCATGGTAGTGGGGTGCTACAAATTAAAAGTTTTCTAATTGCGTTCATATATATTATTTTAAATATTGATGATATATTTTATACTGCAATGAGCTGGTATGACTATTTTCCGTTTATTAGCTGTGCTTCATTCCATACAAAATAACCCTTTTTACAACTTAGATTGATATACAATAACAAAAAAGAATTATATACAGGCATGACAATTCTTAAACCTTTATACAGTTTGGAAATTGCTCGAAAACCCCGGGTTTGGCACTTTTTCACTTGCAATGGATTAAATCAATCTTACTATTTGCATATGAATACCACACTGTACTTGACCTAATTTAACAAAATATATAGGAATATAAGATTTTGTATGCCTGTGTATAGCTTGTATTTGCTGATATACATCAAGTTCAAGTGGTAAAAGTAGAAAAAAATCGAAATATATATATTTTTTTATAAACAAAGCTAATGCCCCTTCAATAATTAAAAAAAAGACCAGTGGTCTCTTCCTGTGTCGACTACATTCTAACTACACTGTAACTGGGTTCATTAAACACTAACAACCACTAAACATGTATAACTGAGAATTGTTGAGCATGGCATAAAACTCCATTTAAACAAACAAATTAGATATACTTACTAGTAGGTTTTCCAAATGCTTCTTTCCATTGTAAGGTTAGATCACAATCAGACAACAACAGTCGTACAAGCTGAACAAAACCATATACAACTAATACTGCCACAGCAACACTCAACAAATCCATTGTGCTGTACCTAGGGAATACATTTCATACAACTTAAAAATACACTTATTTAGTTACAAATAAATATTCGGATTTGAAAGTGAAATAAAGCCATAATATGTTCTTAACTGTATAGAACCCAAGTTGATTTTGTAAGAATGTTTGCACAGCACATGCATGTGCTACCATTTGTCGTGTTGCATGACAAACACACAACCATTTGTTTGTGTTTCACAACATATACATAACCATTTTTCTGTGGCACAAAACACACAGTTCTATTTGTCTGTGGCACACGCTAGCACAACCTTTAATCTATGACAATAACTACATTCACATTTCAGTCTGATGAGGAACACCGCTTGTGTTGTTAATTAATATTCTAGTTGACCTTTTGACACTAATTATTAGTTTCCCCCAGGCCAAAACTTAAAACAATCATTACCTGAACACAACATGAAAGATCAGTTATTTCCAAGTGGCCATAATTGGTAAACTGTCCATCTTTTGTGATCAATTAACGATAGGTAGGTAATAGTGCACTGCTTTTTAAATTTTTGTTTCACTTTTATTGTTGCAAATAAACAATTCATTTCATCCACACAATGATGACTTTTAGTGATTTTAAAAAACAGTTAATTTATCATTATGAAATGTGTATTTGTCAAGAATTTTAATGTTGAAAAATGTGAAGGTATTGTCAAGAAATTACTATTAAATTTTCCTGCGATGAGTTTGCCCCAAAATTAATGCGCATTACGTGTGCTATATAATAATGGTTTTTTTTCAACATTTTGGAAGACAAAATTTAGATGCGCATTATACGTGGACGCACATTATACACCAACAATTAAAATCTAAAAATCAAAATCAAAATAAAAAATTACTTGTCCAGGAAGTGCAATATTTGGGGGGTTTCTTTTATTTGTTTAAACATGTAATTTTATTGAATTAATTCTGTTTTCATAGGTTTCTTTTGTCCTGCCTGACAAGTGAGAAGTAACATTTTCCTGTCCGATCACAAAATGAAGTTGTCCCAGATGATCAGATAAATGTGATTGTTGAGCCATATTTTTCAATGTGTGTATGTGAATGTGTAGATTCTGTGTGTATATCGGTGTGTTGTTTGTGTGTTTATGTCTATATGTATTGTCGGTGTGCGCATGTCTGTGTATGTATAGCCTATGTGTGTCTGTGTGTATATATGTGTCTGTGTAGGTAAGTATCCTAGTGTATATGTTAGTGTTGGTGTCTATTTTTAATAAATAGTGTACAACATTTAGATTACTGGCAGAAACTTGATTCCTCTTCTTGTTCACAATATAAAAAAAATCTCAGATACCAAAGTATAAATCTATAGGATGTCAAAGATATAGGTTCAAATCTGGTCAAAAAAAGGACAAACATGGACATCTGGAAATCAAGAGTTGGGATCAGGTGCCATGGAGGAGTAAGCATCCCCTGTCAACCAGTCACATCTGCCTTGAGTCAACAGTCAAATCAAAATGAAATATCTGCGGAACAAATCCTTGTCACAACTGGTACAGACGTCTCAACAACCAGCATCAAACAGGTAAGCTGACATTTCACTTAGTGAAACAGAGTAATCGCAAACAAAACTATTATACAACCCAAAATTTGCGGAATGTTAACATCAAACAGAGTTTTCAATATCCATGTGTCAATAATTTGTCAGTGAATAGTTTACCTCTGTAAATGAAATGTTCATATGTTGATCACGCCCTGGCAAATCGAATCATTTGTGAAACTTAAACTCCATATGCCGGTGATAGAGGGATATTACTACTTAAATGTAGAAAATTTATGATATGGGAAAGCCGAAATCGTCGTTTTTATCGTATAGCTTAGTTGTTAATTTCCTGTCTGTGTCTATAGTAAGTAAAATGTCCAAGATATGAAACATGTTTGCTTGATTCTGTTGTATCTTTAATTTCTAGTTCACTGGGATATATTGGATTGATATATGTATCAAAATTGTCATTTTCAATTGACAAAATGTTGATATATCTAAATGTCATATTAAAGGACACTGCAAACTTTTTCATCTTTTGAATCAACAGTTTCTGAATGAAGTCTGCTTCGTATGAAATGAGGAACAGGTCAGCCAATAAAGGAGCACAATTGGTTCCCATAGGAATGCTGACAGTTTGTTGAAAGACCACTTCTCCAAACATTACAAATATATTGTTTATTAGAAATTCCAGCATCTGTTTTATATCAACTTAAGTGTATTTATATGTAGAATCAGAGTGGGGTTGGACAAAACAAGTATCATGATAACCAATTACTAGATATTTAAATTTTTGGGTACCACCTTTAGTGAAAAAACAGTTATCTATCATGATAAAAAGCCTCTCTGTTAAATTTTTAAGTGGCATGGTTGTGTAAAGTGTAGAAAAGTGGTATATTTTGATACTGTGAATATGAGAAAAATTGTGTGCCTTCAAATTTTCTAAAAGTTGTTTAGAATTTTTAAGTATCCACATCAGATTTACATCGCTTCTGGAATAAGCAACTGTACAGTATTGCTGAAGTTTCTACTAAACGGCTGTCAGTATCTTGGTAAGGAGTAAAGATAAAGGTTTGGTAGAACATTTGATGGATCCTGCAATGTACCTCTGCTTATATGGGATTTTATGAAATTTGGGTATCCAATATAAATATGGTAGCTCAAAATCAGTATCGGTTGTAGGTACATCAAAAGAACGTAATACAAACACGTGATTTTGAAGATCTTGTCCTTTGAAAGTGGGCTCTGTGCATATTTAGGATTACCAGAATTGTATTAAACCCTAGTTCTTTTAATAATCAATTATGGTAATGTGCCTTACAAATAAAAACTAAATTAGGCTTTGTCTGCTAGGACCAGTACATATTGGTCAAGTAATCTATCCAGCTCTGTTACCACTTCTGGATCACTAAATACAGAGGGATAACTTGTTTTCATAGTTCCCTTAAGTTTTCGATTACGAGATTAACAATTCAAAATTAAGTCAAAAGTATCTTAGTTTCATATTTTATTTCTACTATCAATTTTCTTCCTTATTATGGAGAAATCATAAATAAATCTAACAAATATGTGGTCTTAATTATGTTTTTAAAAAAAAAAATTACCGTAGAACCAGAAAATTTCGTTGGGTTAAAATATCTTAGTTTCAAAATTGAAACATTTGTTTAATATCAATGAAATAAAAAACATGTTTGTAAAGGAACCTATTAGTATTACTAAGTATAATCTATTTTAATTTTCATTACAGTTTTAATTTCATTGATAAATCAATACAATGATATAAACGAAATTAAAACCATAAAGAAATTTTGTGATTCTACTATTTTATTTAACAATGCCAGGATGAAATAAGATAGGATGAAATTGATGGTTGTGATGCTGTTAACAATGGTAACTCTCATCAATCTGATCACGTATCTATGTAATGTCAGTTTCATTTCTTTCTTCATTTTGAGTTTTTGTTTCAGATACTTTTGAATCGTCCACTTCACTGTTCTGACAATGTTCTAAATGAGCTGTTTTAGAGTCACATAATTCCTCCTCCATTTCCAAGTCAACTGGTTCCTCCGAATCAAAATATTTCTCCTCTTCATCTTTTTCTAAAACCTCTAGATTATCATATTCCGCATTGCAGTCAACTGAACTGAAATCAGTAATAAATAAAACATAGAAAATGAATGGAAAATATGTGTAGACATAAAAGATCTGAATAATAAAATCTAGATGTAAAAGATCTGAATGGAAATAAAATCTAGATATAAAAGATCTGAATGAAAATAAAAAATCTGAATGAAAAATAAAATCTAGATGTAGATGTAAAAGATCTGATAACAAAATGATAAAATCTAGATATAAAAGATCTGAATGAAAATAAAATCTAGATGTAAAAGTTTGAATGATAAAATCTAGATGTAAAAGATCTGAATGGAAATAAAATCTAGATGTAAAAGATCTGAATGGAAATAAAATCTAGATGTAAAAGATCTGAATAACAAAATCTAGATGTAAAAGATCTGAATAAAAAGATCTGATCTAATAAAATCTAGATGTTTTTTTTTTTTTTTTTTTTTTTTTTTTTTTTTCTCTTTTTTTATTTTATTAAAAGATCTAAATAATAAAATCTACACATAAAAGATCTGAATAATAAAATCTAGATGTAAAAGATCTGAATGTGAATTACTGTGGAAGGAAATGATAGTACCTGGAGAAAACCTACATTTCCAAGCTAGCGACTACAATACCATCTCATATACATGCAGTACTCCCCTGCCCAATTCAAGGATTGAACTCGAGTCATATTGATCAGGTGCACTACTTGGAGACATTTTTGTTGTTGAGTGTGGCATATAACAACATTCAAATTCAAACCTTAAATATGCTACATACCAAATTCCAACGAGAACTGGGCTGTAGTTTTAATAAGAGGTTGCAAAGGTTCAAAGGTTACTACAGGTCAACAGATACCAAGAGTTTATAAAACGAAATGAAAAATGAATATTAGTATTACCTGTAGTCAAACTGTTCATCTTGTCCAGCAAGAAATCTCTCTTGCATTATTTGTGCAAATTCTCCCCTTAACTCTTGTCTAAGTATCTCACTTAATTTTTCTGGCTTACTTGAATCATTTTCTCCCTCAGACATCTCCTCATCTGTAAAGGAATTCAATGTACAAATGATATTAATGAGTAAAAGCATATACATGTATACATGTAAACCAACTCATATATACTACATTGTAATTAAAATCATGTAAACCAACTCATATATACTACATTGTAATTAAAATCAAATGCAATTAAATCTGACAGTTTATTTTAAGATGTAAATTTGTTATTAAAACTGAGATATTCTACATGGCAATTAGTCCAAACATTTTATCAACAGATATATACTGAAGCAAGTAAAAACAGATTTAACAGGTACATTGTACTAAAATAACTTGAATTAGTGAAACCCTGTCCAAATGTGTCTTTAGGGGTGAATGAGTTAATGGGGCATTAACTATGATTTTTTCCAAAAACATTTCTTTCCTTTTTTCCTGGATTGATATACAATAGCAAAGAAGAAATATACACAGGCATAACAATTCTTAAATTCCTATATATTTTGTGCAAATCGCAAGAGAAACCGAGGTTTGACACTTTTTCAGTTGCAATTGATTATCTCAACCTTACTACATGTATTTGGTTATAAATACCACATTGGACCTGACCTTATTTTCACCAAATATATAGGAAAATAAGGTTGTGTATGCCTGTGTAATTTAGCTCTTACTTGTAATTGTACATCAAGTACAAGGAGTAAAAGAAGGAAAAAAATGAGATAATTTTTAGTAAACACATCTAATGTCCCATTAAGGTATACATTGTATCAAAGGTCTAAATTTGTAAGGTACTGCAATAATTATATTTTACATGCATGATGGATACATTTGTCCAATGTACAAATATAAGGTTTTCAAAATACCAATCTCCGAGTAAATTTCAATAACAGATATAAGACATATTTGTCGTAATTGTTTAATTGTTTCCTGTATATTTATCATTCACAAATAATTATTGATATCAATGATCATACTTTCATCTGATGAAAACTCATTATACAATGGTCGATGAAATATATTTTTTCTGAAATTTAAGCAAGATTGTGAAGAAAATGTCTAAATTTCACTCATTTATACAACAGATACCTTAAACATTTAAACTTACAATGTACATGTATGTGTTCAGGTACTACATGTAACTCATATTATTTGAACATGGTTACATTGACATAATTACTATAAAACAATATTTTGATATCAAAATAGTCTATAATTTGACATTTTTCATATCATTCATATGAGGAAATCACAAAACATATTAAATAGTTTTGCTCTTTTCACCCCTGTGAATCGGGGATAAATGTACAGTTTTTATGAGCAATTTGCAATAATCTTTATTTTCAAGGCAATTGAAAAGTTTTATGAAATAAAAATATGACACTGAATTTGGTGAAACAGCACTTTTAACATGTTTAACAATAACTGAAAAAATATATTTGACTGAGAAAAAGAAACTAAGATTTGATTACTGATAGATTTGATTGGAGAAACATTAGTGATACATTTGACTTGAAAAAATA
Source organism: Atrina japonica (assembly GCA_030159075.1). Taxonomy (NCBI): domain Eukaryota; kingdom Metazoa; phylum Mollusca; class Bivalvia; order Pterioida; family Pinnidae; genus Atrina; species Atrina japonica. The sequence goes on along the minus strand of BROG01000936.1, from coordinate 186,623 downwards.
TTGGTAGATTTGACTAGAACAAACACTGGCAGAATTGACTGGAGAATAAAAACCTTTAGATTTGACTGAAGAAAAATTACTGGAAGATTTTACTGGAGAAAAATTACTGGTAGTTTTGATAGGAGAAAATTATTGGTAGATCTGACTGGAGAAATATTAGTGGTAGATTTGACTTGAGAAAAAAATACTGTTTATAAATTTAATTGAGAAAATACAGGTAGATTTAACTGAAAAATACTGGTAGGTTTTACTGGAGAAATATTACTAGTACATTTGACTGGAGAAAAATTACTTGTAGATTTGACATGGGGAAAAGAACTGGTAGATTTGACAAGAGAGTAAATACTGGTAGATGTGACTAGAGAAATAAATACTGGTAGATTTGACTGAAAAAATACTGGTAGATTTGACTGTAGAATAAACACTGGTAGAATTGACTGTAGACAAACATTGGTAGATTTAACGGGAGAAATATTACTGGTAGATTTGATAGGTGAAATGTCAAACATTACTTAAAGATTAGATTGGAAAAACATTACTGGTAGTGGTAGATTTGATTTGAGAAAAAATTACGGGTATATTTGATTGGAGAAAATATATTGGTAATATTGACTGGAGAAAAATTAATGGTAAATTTGAATGGGGAAAAATTACTGGGAGATTTGAATGGAGAGTAAATACTGGTAGAATGTAGATTTGCCTGGAAAAAGTTACTGGAATATTCAATTTGATAAACAATACTCATAGATTTGACTGAAGAAAAATTACTGGTAGGTTTGACTAGAGAAAAATCATTGGTGGATTTGATTTTAAAATAATTTGGAGTAGATTTGACTAAAGAAGAATAAGTTTAATAGAGAAGCTAAATTTATTCATTAATGTGATTTTGAGATGCCATGTACATGTAGATGAATGTGTAAAAAGATCAGTACTAATTCTTAATAGGGCTACAATAAAGTATTCCAAACAAAGATTGCCTCTCAGATAATCAATTAAATTCAAAATTTGGCTGGTGAAAATATAGTTAAATGCATTTAAAATATTGTAGGGTAAAAAATGAAATGATTGCTCACCCTCATCACTGCTCTCATCTTCTTCCTCCATTTGACTTGCCTACAAAATTAAAGAATTAGTAAAAAATAATAATTATTATCAAGACTATATACATTGTACTAAAGCTAAATGTTAATAACAAGGTTAAACCATACTAAATGCAATAAACCATTGACAATGAAAATTTTTATTCAAGTAGGCCTTATTATATCAGTAGACCAAGGACATTGATTTCAAAAGGCCAGTGAAAAATTGTATGTTTCATTTTTGTTTCTAGACCTACTTTACATGTACATAAAGGTATGTTCTTACTGATAACAGAAAATGTATATATATCGTTTACAGGAAAGAAGTGGTATCAAAATTTACCTCTTTTTCTAAATGTTTTGCATACAGATCATTTTCTGTTAACTGATCCATGTGTTTCAACAGAATGGATGAAAATTTTAAATCTGATTTATCTACTTTGCTGTTTATTTCCTCCTCTGTTAAATACTGTCCGACTAATTGTTCATATAAATATGGATCACGGAACTTCATTTCATCTTCACTGAAATAGTCTCCTTGACTTATCAATTGCTTCATTGCTTCATACCGACGATTTTTCACTCTGTTTTCACTATACTGTTTGTTGCATTGTTGTTTAATTTGCTGTAAATAAAAGTTGACTTCATATTCACTACTTTGGTCTTTAAAATACTCTAAATCTTCAAGAGCTAAGTAATTCCCAAATCTAGATAGAAATGTTACAGTATTTTTGTTCAGTATTTCCTCTGCAATGTTGAATTTCTCCTGTTGAGACAAGTCTGGATCTCCTCTCTGTTGGTGTTTAAAGTGAGCGTCAGAGTTTGCAATTCTCTCCAACATTTTTCTCTTAATTACTTGTACATCTTTTATTTCTTCTGCTGTCTTTTTCTTTATATGACTTGTTGATTGGTCACAATCACTCCCTCTCACTTCCCCCCAGAGACTGGTTCCCCGACTTCTGTCAATTATTTCCTCATTAATTTTCTGGGAACCTGATGCCATTATCTCATTCCTAAAATAAAATCAAATTAAAATGTTATTGAATTGACTTGAAAGATTATTTATCTCGTAAATGTATATTTTTGTATCAATCTAGTACAATATACATGAACATGTAGTTTCATTACATCACTTAAATTGGCATCACTGATGAAAGAACTTTCTTAATATCATACTGACAAGAATTCTTGAAGAAAACAAGATTAAAATTTGTTTTGGTATTGAAAAGAACTCTCAAAGAAAAAAAGATTAAAAACTGTTTTGGGTGTCATATCATACTACAGGTAGTTTTTTAAATTGTTTTATACCATGCTTAAATTTGTATACTTTGTTAAAATGAGATTTGATGTAGCTAGCAGTGTACCAGTATTTATTTGTTCAAATTCACACAAAATATGTATAAATCCATTATAAGGATACTGTTAACAAGTAAGATCATATCTAATTTATAGATTCTTGTTACAAAGTGCAAAGTGTACATTTATAGTAAAATATTGTTTAATTCCTGCATTAAAGTGTGCAACTAACTATCAAAAGTATGCCTTCCCCAATAGACCTTTTTCTAGTTGTTCCTTTACATCTCTATGCAGCTTCAAAGTAAAATGCAGGCTGCATTACTTCTAGGTAAGTAGTTTAACATATATATATGACCTGGAATATGGATAAGACGCAGTGCTAGGTGCCAGATTTGAAAAGCAGCCTACTGGAAAATGATGACACTTCCCATGTTTTCAAGAGAGAATATTTATCTAAACTTTATTCCTTGCAGATGAACTGAAACAACATATCACCAAATGTCCTTATGTTAATATTACAAAATCAGAAGTAACCATGGCTTAACTTCTTAAGAAACATGATTTGCATACAGGATATTCCAGCAAAACTGAACAGAATGGAACAATTCTAAAAAGGTCTATTGGTATATACATGTATATAAATAAAGCAATTCACATGAGCATTCCTATTTTTTTGTTTACAAAAGGGTAAAATGCTAAGAAAGAAAATATCTTTGGAGTTCACAGGCAATATACACAAAAGGATACCATATCATTTTGGTTACAATAATAACATTACAGTAGGACAGGAAAATATGTTTGGTGAAATGAGATTGGATGAGAATGGATGAGGCCAAAAGAAAAATTGCTGGATGTGATCCTACCAACCCATCTAAAAATTCCCACCCACAAAATTATTTCAGATGATATCAAATATTTTCCCCAATTTTTCCCCATGAAAAAGGGGAATTTTATTTATCAATTTTTATTTACCTATCAAAAGAAACAAGAAAAAGAAAAAAATGCTTACCAACAAACCCTTTCCTTTTTAAAACCCTTGTTCAGAGCACATCAAACATATATCTAACAATGGCCTGACAAGAAAGGTAAATTTAGCAAAATCTGTTAGAGGTCAAATTGGTGAAAATTGGAGATAAAGTAATGCAAAAGTTTATAACACTGAAATATTGTGTGAAGATATATCAATCAGGTAAGAATTACACTTACATTTACATTAATTAGGCAGCTGGTGAACATCAGATCCTGCTTATGTTATTTACTTAAAACACCGAGATAGGAATACCAAATATTCCAACAATATGTAGTAATCGTAATTACCGATACTCATATAAAAATTATTTATGTTATTGAACTTATTAGTGGTAAACATATTGATTAATTACCGAAAAAATGTTAAGGCTGTTAATTAGTGCCATCACAAAATCACTTTGTCTTAGAAGACAGATGAATAACAGAATCTACCCCTCCTTTGAAGGTATGACAAAGGAATCTCAACCTGAGGGTAAGAGTCTTGAATGACAAACCCGAGGCTTGCCAAGGGTTTGTTATTCAAGAATCTTACCCCTAGGATTAAGGTTCTTTTGTCATACTCTCAAGGTAGGGATTAATCATTTTTCTCCCATTTCTTAAATATATGTCTATGTAGATTTACGCATGATCTACATGTTTATATAAGTCTTCGCATATCTGAGTCATGTCTGACATAAATATGTACTGCATTCTGGAAGCCACAGATCGGGTTCTACGTCATAACGCCTGTAGTTTGTCATGCACCCTCCCGTGGATGACAGGCTGATCATTTGTTTGTTTCACTAGTTATAACGAAACTCTGTGAATATGGGAGAAAAAGAAATCAACAAGTCCTGCAAACATTGCAACTGTTTGGGCTCTATGGCATATGTACAATATGACCAGTCCAAGCATGGGTAGGTTAGTGCTAGATCTAAATACTGGTATGCCTTATTATTAAAGACTCAGCAAACATTTTACATTTATGTTATGGAAATCACATAGGTAGCACATTTTGGGATATAAAAAACAGGGTCTAAATTTACACTCTTCAAAAAATAAAAATGTGTTGTACAAAGTCAATACATCACCAAAGTTAGTATTTTTTACATATGATATGTAAAATGTATGTATAAACTATTATCAATGTATGGGTAAATTATTTCAGGTACATGAAATTAGATTTTGATGAAAACAAAAACCATTGGGACTCGGGATATACCGGTGTGTCCTAGACTAGATTTACACTGTCCCATTTTTGGGTAAGACCTCAACAGTGTGCTCATTGTGTTGGATTATTATGTCAACCTATGACCTATTATTATGTCAAAGTATGAAACAAGCCAATCAGAAAGTAGATGATAAGAGAGTCATGTAATAATATAGTCTATAGTTTACAATACTCAATATACAGGGAATCTCGTTATGTCAAAAATTCCAGTTATGTCAAAGTCGAACGGCTGGTCCAGATTACTTTACTATATATCTATAACACTTTTATTCCGGATATCTCGAAGATTCTACCTCGAAATTTACCGTATCTCAAAGAATTTTTCTGGTCCGAAATATCGAAATATTACAGAATTACTTGTTATCTCAAAGTTACCATCTGCGATTTTTGTATGCAAAAATCATTCTTACAATTACTTGTTTTCCTGCAAAACATGGAACAATCGACTTCCGTTAACGAGCCAGGATGAAAGTGTTATTAATAATTGCTTAAATCTAATTTGAATTAAGCAGTAGTCCATTCGTTGTCCAATAAGAATAGAAAATATGTGAATTGAAAAATATGTGAATTGAAAATTTCGGATATCTCGAATTTCGGATATCTCAAAGTAAACGGGACAGTCCCATGAATTTCAAGACAGCGAGATTCCATTGTATGTTTACATACCACTGACTGTAACTGTAATTGTAAACTTGTGTAATGTCTGTCACTCTGGGGTGCATATAAATACCGAAATTACCACTATTTGCCAAAATTACCAAATAATTTGCTGAAATTACCAGAAATGTTAGTGAAATTACCACTAAAATAATAGATAATGATGTTATTTATCAGAAAAAATCATTTATTTTATAATATTTTACTTTTAATGTCATTATGTTAAAGTAAAAGAGTGCATTTAGTGATATCCATGGATTTGTGATGAACAAATCTGAATCTCATTTATTGATCGATTTTCAAAGATTTACATATAAAACTGAACAAGAAATTTAAAAAAGATGCACAAATAGTTAAATTCATATATATTATTAGCTTAAATCAAATAGAATGGCTTTCCAATTTAAAACATAACTGATCTCTTTGCAAAATCGTCAAATGAGAAAGCCAACTAATATCACTAAAAAGATTCAATTGACATGATTGTTTTACTTTAAAATAATTATATTTAAAGTAAAAAATTTTATTATGTGAAGGCAGCGAGATCTTCATTGTAGAAATGTTGCATCTTGAGTCAAGTCCAATAATCACCGTGCACTCTTACGGTCAGAGTCCTCCAGTGATTGGTTGAATTATACACGTGGTTGACTACAATGGGCTTTGTACAGCCCGATCCCATAATAGCTGGATTAGTAACAGCATAGATATGACAGCCTGATCCCGTTATAGCCGGGTTAGTAGCAGCCTAGATATATATTTTGACAGCTAACCAACATCTTATTATTCCAAGAAAACTATGCCTTACCTATAATTTGGACAACAATTTCAGCATGATTTTAAGTGAGCGAAGCGAGCACTTTATGATAAAGAGGTAGGAAATGAGCTGTACATACATTGGATGCAAAACACTCTGCATCAATCCAAACCCAGTGGTTTTCCTAACCCGATTTAATGCTACATTACGATGTTACAATGACAAAGCTGCGCTCGCTTCAAGGCAATGCCTTAGTTCATAACATAAATTAAATATATATTTTTTCATGATTAATAACATCATTATCTATCATTTTAATAGTAATTTCGGTAACATTTCGGCAATTTATTTGGTAATTTCGGTAAATAGTGGTAATTTCGGTATTTATATGCACCGGTCACTCTGTGTAGAATTTACACGAGAGCGACCATATCTTATCACAATAAACGTTAAATGGAGACATTCTGTAAATTGACACAAACAGTAACGATGTCGTTTATAACTAAAGAGCTGACATGCATCTGTTGTGATACCTTAGGTCGACATTGCACTGTATTATTACCTGATTATGTGATAAGATAAGTTAGGGCTACCTATTATCACGAGCTCCTGAATGATAAGGAAGTCAAGGGCGCATCATAGTTTCTAAAATTAAAACGGATAGAATAAATAAACATTCCGGTATATCCGATGTACGAATCGCAAAAGAAAAAAAAATGTGTAACATGTTTCATTTTTTCATGAAAAGTAACATGCTTTTACGGCATTGGATGTTGTCTATATAATAAAATTAAAATTAATTTATACTAAAGTAAATATAGCATGGTGACAAAAGTTTTCCCTTTTCCCACCATTTTCTTCTTTCATATATAAAATCAACAATTTTTAAATGTTGATAGATTCCACAAATTTAAGTGGAAACCAGAGACATATAAAATATTATATATGCAAGGGTATAGGACAAGGGGGCAGCGGGGGCGCGTGCCCCCACTTTTGAAACTGGGGGACACAAGTATGTTTGTGTCCCCACTTTTTGAGGTAATTTCATTTATTACACAGCCACATTTTTTTTAAATACTTGACTTTTTCATGGCAGTAGTTATAATTCTTGAATAATTGATTTTCCTGAATCCGTACTAATTATTACCAAAATTTTCGGGCCTTGATACGCTCGGCAAAAACAGTTACATTATATATTCTCTTCCTACCATGTTGCCCATCATTTCGGTAAAGACATTTTCGTTTTCTTTTCCTCAGCTTTCATGAATATGAAAATTTATTTGTAAGCTTGGCAAATTTTGCATTGTATCAAAATGTATGTTACATCTTACCGATTATTTACACATTTCATGTATGTAGGCGTAGGTACCAGGGCGGCCAGGGGATGTCCCCTCCCCACACTTTCTCACAAACCATTTTTTATACATAAAACTATCTACACGTCTGGAATCCAGAAAAAGGCATCCCAGAAATTTCAAAATTTCAACATTTTTTGGGCTCCCTCATCATGCTCATGCATTTGTGTTTGCTGATACTCAATTTATTTTTTGATAAATGATACGCATGTCAATTTAATGCAATATTGGTTGGAATAAAAACAAGTCGCAATGTGATAATTAACTCTTTGAACATTTCTGGGAAGCGTACCCTGGACCACGGGGAAATGGCGTTTTTTGTGTCTGGAAGCTAGAGGAAACCTCATAATCCATCAACGAAATTTTTAACGATAAAGAGGTCATAATTCAATGTATGGGGATACTAGGCCAAAAATCTGTCCCATTTAGTAACTTTTTGTCGATCCAATCTTCTTTTGAGAAGGATAATCAAAGTGGTTTATAAGCGAATTGCTATGCGTATTTTCGCGTCTGGATGCAGAAAAGTTTTTAAAAAATATTAATTAAAATTAAAGATAAATTTCAAAAAAAATTCGCACCTCGCTCCGCTTGGCGACTTAAATTAAGATTTACACCACTCCAACTTGAAACCATCACTCTGCTATTTGCCATGAGGTATGCATTGCATAAACAGTTTTAATTTCAGTTTAAATTTTAATTTTTAAAGTATAAACAAGTTTAATTAATGTCATCAGCCTCACACCTAAACCACTTTTGAAACCACCTTTTGATTAGGCCAAATTTTCTGCCCCGATTTTAAGCGAATTTTTGTGGTAAAATCTTGATTTTACCACAAAAAAATCGTTTAAAATCGGGACAGAAAGTTCGGCCTACCTTTTGATCTCTTCCTGTACCACTGCTTAAAGAACGCACCATTTTCACGCGCATGGCGTCTTGTCACCCCCCCCCTAAAAAAGAAAAAAGTTACGCCCCTTCTTTGAAAATTCCTGGATCCGCCCCTGTAATCCATTCTCGGTGTTTTGAACGGTTTGTGTCCCCCCACACTTTTCTGGACCCAGCTACGCCACTAGTATGTCTCTGTTATACAGAACCAGGAATCTGGGAATAATCAGAAGGTCAATCAGGTATCTTGATATGGGATTTTTTTTGCAAGCTCTGGTCCTCCCCCATCTGGAATATGCAGCCAGCGTTTGGAGTCCGTATAAAAACAAGGATACTGAAATCATAGAAACGTTGTACCATTACCACTACGCCATTTCGTATCGTAATATCGTCATTTCGTATCGTAATATCGTCATTTCATATAGTAATATCGTCATTTCGTATTTGTAATATCGTCATTTCGTATCGTAGTATCGCCATTTCGTATCGTAATATCGTCATTTCGTATCGTAATATCGTAACATCGCGTTGTATTAAACGAAGCGATATTACGATGTCCCGAATCAGCCACCATAATTTAAGCCGTGTGGAATAATTTGCCGGAAAGTATCATCAGTGCCAAAACAAGACTTTTTGAAACAAGATTAGACAAACATTGGGAAAATCATCCACTTTTGTGCTACATTATCACCTATAATTAAAAGTAACACAAATAATGATGAAAACTGCGAGCCGAATAAAGAGGATACATTGATTATCCTGCGTTCGGAAAAGACTTAGGTAGGTAAATAGAGGAGTTTGCCAATTTATATGAATCAGTGTAATATGTTTATTTCATTGCATGAGGCAGAATAATAATATCAGCGATAAATAATATAGCTTTAGTGCTATTTATTACATTTCTCATAAAAAAATTCTCATAAAACAAGAAAATATAGTCCAAAAATTTGAAAATTATTTTGATTGGCCGAGTGAAAATAGAGCAGATTACATCGAATTTGTATGGCTTTATATATCGCTGATAGATAGGTCGAAATCCCGCCCTGATTGTAAGTTACTTTTCTTGGTAAAAGCACCTGATTTTAATTTTAAAAAGTCATCAAAATCAGGGCATAAATTCGGCCTAGCCGATAGAATGTATTCGCGCAATTTTTGGAAAATTTGTTATCATTATCCCGATTTTTATTTTTTGTTTTTTGTTCTTTTTTTTTTTTAGACAACATAAAAGTTTTACACCTATTTTGCCAACTCTAGGGGACGCACTCTCGCTGCGCTACCGCTAAATAACCTCTCTGGTCATTGCATGTACATGTAATTCTAAGTGTTGGATAAAATGTGAGCCCTATCTACGTCCAGATGCCAAAATACGCTTGGCAATCCGCTAACAACAATCCATGTGAAGAGATAAATGCTTAGAGGTCCGAGATATGTTCCCCTGTAATTTCTTAAATTTTACAAGACATAAGAGGCTATCCTCTATACACTGAATTTTGACCTCTTTATCATTAGATCTAAATAATATTTCACTGATAGATTAATTTAACCTGAAATCAAAGTGGAACTCGGCAACGCCATTTTTTGTAGGTTTCGGGAGTATACTCCCGAGCATAGGAGGCCGAACTGACTATGATAAGATCTAGTATAAACATAGGACTGTATAATTTTTATTTTATATATATATATATATATATATATATATATATATATATATATATATATATATATATATATATATATATATATATATATATATATATATATATATATAATAAAATGATACAGACACATGTATATACTAGATTTTGTTTTATTGACATAGTTTCGACCTCCTGTGCTCCCGAGATACATTTTGGAAGTGTTATTTAGCTTCCAGACACAACAACACACGGTACAGTTTTCCCTGTGGTTCAGGGGGCAGATATGCTTCCCAGAAATGTTCAGTTTATACACTCACAGAGTTAATTGTCGCACTGCGAATCGTTTTTCCACAAATGTTAAAAAATTGCATTAAATTGACAAAGTATTTATTTACCCAAAATAGTAGTTTCAAACACCACAAATCTTACAAGAACAAAACATTGGGAGGGGGTCCAGAAAATTTTAGATTTTGGGTAATTTCTTTCAAAACGTCGAGGCCATACTGCCCACCTTCGATTCTATTGACGTCGACGTTTCAATAGAAATTGTATTTTGGGTAGCCCCTTTTTCTGGATTCCAGACCCTAAAAACCATCCGTTCTAAACAATATCACTGATTTAATTCCATGTTAAAAGAAACTTCAATAGTGCTTAATTTTCACTTCTTTATCTTATAAGAAAAAATTGCCCAAATTAATGGGGTTGCATTTTGGAGTTTCTCTCTATTATACTTTTCAAGATAACGACCGTCACAGCAGAAAACATGAAATTTACAAGGGGAAAAACTCCCATAATCGGCGTCGATCTGATAATTTTCTGTCTGTTGATATTATTTTGTGCAGATCTTTGCGTGATTACATTTTGCCTCATACACTTTGTCTGTATCAAGATACCAGGTAAACTTGACTTAAAAAATCCACTCAAAAGAAAAAATAACTCCAATAAGCGTCGACATCGGACAATTTTCTGTTTGTCGACTGTTTGTGTCGAATATTTTTGTTTCAAATATTTTTCTCTCGATTTATTCAGGCTAATTTTCAACAACCAAAGCCATGAAAAATCCACTTAAAATGGGAATATAACTTCCACAAGCGTACTTCTGACAATTTTTCACGGTTCCGCACATATTATCTCTATACTTTTCAAGATAAAAGCAAAAATAGACAAAACCATGAAACATTCACGTATAAGGGGAGATAACTCATAAGCGTCGACATGACAGTAGGCTATTATTTTTATTGTTGTTGTTGTTTTTTAAAGATATTTGCGTGCTGAATATTTTTGCTTCTTACACAATCTATCTGGGTTATACACATTTCAGGATATCAGCCAAAATCATGAAAAATCCACATAAAGAGAACTAACTCTGGTAAGTGTTGACCTGACAATTTCAGTTATTTTGTAAAAATTTGCCCTTGCAGAACATTTTTGCTTCACATGCGTTCTCTATATCCATTATGCTTTTCAAGACAATGGCCCAAAACAGCAAAAATATGACAAATCTACTAAGAGGGGCAAATAACTCTTCTGTTATTTTGAATTTTTATATAAATCTTTGCAAAATAATTTTATTATTACTTTTTCTGGATCTGTTATACTTTTCGACCTAACGATTTCCACTGAAATAGTTTCTGCATGCAGATCAATTTGAGGTAATATTTCTTTCTCTAGCGTTGTAAAATATTTGAGATAATTATATTAAGGCAATATTTTCTATTGACCCATTTTGTTCTATTTCAAGCTGGAAAGTATCACCTACTGGGTTTAAGAATTACCTCCCTTGTCTGTCTACTGAAGTATACAAAATGTATTCTAGTGATAAGGATTGGTTTCACAAATAAACTATGTCCATCTTAACAGCAACAATCAAGTATTGAAAACCAAGAAAATAAAGCAAGAAAGAATTGACAAATAAATATTTGTTTTATTTCAGCTCATGGTACAGATACATGCTCTTCAGTTTCATAAGATCACAAAATTCACAAAATTCTAATATTCTATATTAAATAAATTGTAATGTGAAATCTGTTAAGTCATTGACGTAAAGAAGAGTCCATTGTTTTGCGGGGTTGATGAGTTAAACAATAAATAAAAAGATATATAAAAGACAACACATCCATATGGCTGTACAAAGATACAATGTATGAATATTATGCACTATAAAAGTACGTCTATATTTTGGTGTATATAAAAATAATCTGGACATTTCCCAGCAGAAATTAAAATTACATTCTACATGTATAACCCACAATCTATCACAGCCTTTCACTAGAAACTCTTTAAGTTTCAATTTAATGAAAAAAATGTTTCAATTTTCTGTGATGGGAATTTTTTTCTTCATATCATGCATAAGTTTGTTTCTTAATGTTGCTGACCAATATTGCTGTTTTATTTGCAAATAAGATTACATGGTTAATATCGTCTTTAAATGTAAAAAATGAAAACATGACACTAATTTTTTGAGAATTAAATACCGTATTATAATGGTATGTATAGGAAATACACCAAACTTTTTACTGGTGCACTTTGCATGACCCTGTGTAGAGAGAATACTGGATGGTTAGTAAGGACCAGTACAATGTAAGTGAAAAGAAAAAAGAACTTTTGTGTGTATATTGTTTACAATTTGTCATTCGGTCACTATTAAGTCACTTGTGTCACTGTAGTGACGTAATGTTTACTGTTAGAAAATTGCTCTGTTAGTGGCTGGGGCTAACTCACAAAATTGAGCTTATAGTATTTAATTAAACTATAGAAAGTCTTCAGCTGATGAAATTGTTTGAAATTGACAAAATTTGATTATATAATATCAAAAGCATTATTAATAAAATCATCAATAATTCAATGAAAAAAAAAACGAAAAAATTTACTATTAATGGCATCATATTCCAACAAAAATATTACCAATATCAACAAACAGAAACTCACAATAAATACACAACAATCTATAACATACACATTCAAGTGTTTTTATCAAGTTGCAATAATTCTAAAATTCATCAAAAAGTATGTTAAGTCATACAATTGGTAAAGCTATAAGTGTATATAAGTATAAATTACACTCATCACAATTAAATGTAAAATCATATAACTATAGTCTTTATATAGATATATTAGAACCTTGCTATAAAGACTGACTGACTGGTTTAAAGTGGTCTGATTAGTCTGGTGGTTTCCTAAATGGAGATCTGGATGTATTTAATATTCCTCCAGAAATTTTCAAGAGACTGAATATTTATGGTCTCCTATGTGAGGTGGTCTTAGGTGAGGTTCCACTGTATAAACATGTATGTTTATATATACATGTACATATATACAATAGACTCTTTCACAATAATTGTGATAACTAATCTCCCTTGCGCACAAACACTTCTGAGTGGTATCAAGAAGTTTCAATCCCAACAAAAATCATACCCAATAAAGTACAGACCGTACACAGAGAACAATTTGTCTTCCATTGGATACTATTTGTTAGAAATGTTTGTGCGCAGGTGAGATTAGCAGGAACACATTTAAGCCAATCCGATTTGTTTCTATGTTAAGCGTCTGCATGCGCTTTTGTTTAGAACATCATATATGTAAAAAAAAACAATTGGAAATCAGGGAATGCATATTGTTCTTTACAACTCATGGAATGAAAGCGTTTAATTTTTGAAGTTGGTTAGATGCAGGCATAGAGTTCAGATAAAATAAAGCTAATATAGATCTATCATCAAATATTTCAAGATCTCTTGCACACTCAGGATACTGTAGCCTACTCTGATTAGTAGAACCCATTTACTCAACTCAACTCCATAACCTGATGTCATTCATTTCTATTAATCATAAATGATCACAATTATAATTGAATAGTTTTGTGTTTTCATCAGGTAATGATTGTTTTTTGTTTTTTTGTTTTTGTTTTTCTCGAATAGGTAGTTAAGATTTTGTAATCAGGGTGGATGCTTAACATAGAAAAAAAACTTAGAATGGCCCTATCATAAAATGGTATTTTAGTCAGACATTAGTACATATAAATAGTAACATCTGTTTAAGGAGTTTGTACTCTGTAACATATCAAAAGTTACATAAAAGACAGCAAGGTGGTCAAATACTTTTCAAAAAATAGATGTTTCCCAGGATTATATATCTACAGTGCTATAAACAGCATAAACAAAAAAAAAAAAGAAAAAAAAAAGGAGAATAAACAAGCGTATACACAAATAATTTAACAATTGAAAATAATGGTATATACCGGTAAGCATTTTACTGATGACTGAAATTTTGACACAAGTTAAAAACTGCCATAATCCAGTATATGACATCATAAATCTTCAGAACTTACTGAAGTCTGAGATTTTTATCAACTTGACCTACTCAGCCAATCAGTTTTCAGGATATGACAAAGTTAGTTCCATTTCTAAGACTTAAGTAAATCCTAAGATATATAGTGCTGGACCCAGGTTATTATTTATGGCAGGGACGTATAGAACGTGTTATTTACATCCCTGTTTATAGCAAATAAGACAACCTTATCTGAACTTTGTAACTTTTGCTCAATTTCTCTGATGGATATTTGTTTAATTTCGCTATTTTCCCCGAGAACAGTAATTTCTTTTTAACTGGACACTGTAATGATAACATAAGTACTCATGGCATAGCCTGCACGTCGAAATTATTCTGTGCTTACGTATACTTTCTCCTCTATCATGTGGTCGATTGCTAGATGTGTTCTGATTGGTTCATTCAATGGTTGTTGCAGCCAATTGAAATAGACGCCGTGCAGTCACAATAGACAGGCCAAATCTGCTAAGGTATATAAGGAATGAAGTGGATCAGAATTTAAAACCTTGACTTGGGAAGATGAAGCACCCCAACTTCATAGAAGTAAGCTAAAAATAAATTGACATAACTCTCTCCTTCTACTCTGACAAATATATCTACAGGTGATGGGGAAATCTGCTGAATTTTAAGCTATCTACACATGTCACACAAATTCAGATATGATTGTTACCCGAGTTAATGCTACATGTACCTGATTTGATATTTGTGTATTACGGTTTCCATATTCTTTTATTTATTATAAAGAACACATGTTATTCATAAAATATTTTGAAGTGAAATGTCAATACAAAAGTGTTTACAAAAAGCTAATAGTCAAACTAAAAAGTTAAGGTTATTCTGTAAAGACAGATTGCTGTAGTTTGAAATAGATTGAGTATACTGTATATCTGAAAATTTTCGCTCCCGTTTAATTTTTTCATCATTTTCATCCTTAGATGAGAGGGCGAATTAAAAATGAAAGTGTAATTTTCAAGCCAAACAATTGAAACATGGGCATATATACCATGTATGAGACTATGGTGATTAAGTCACTCAGCCCTAAAGACACATTTGGACTGATCTAAGTCATTGATTTACAGAATTTACAAAAACTTCATTGTTCCCATGTTTCAGGGATTGATGAGTTAGGTTGCCGTTGCATTTCTACTTCAAATTTTCACTTGAGCAAAAGGAAAATATAAGACTCCCTTTCAATTTTCATCCGTCAACCCTATAATTTTCAAAAGTACTACCAATATTCATGTATCTTTTTTTATCACCTTAATTTCACTTATTAATGGCAAAAAATTTTTTCATTTAAAGGTTTTCCCATCGTGAAAGGGCGAAAATGTGAAAATAATCAGCGGCAATAATATCCGGGTACCACAGTACGTATTTCAGTTATCTGAAAATGAGCTAACCAATTATGAAGAATTTCTGAAGCTCACTTTGTTTTTTTATACCCTCTTTCTTCAGAGTTTTTTATATAAAATTTGTCACTTTCCACAGAAAAAATTATTAGTATTGCTAAGTATATAACTGCATGTGCTAAAGCTGAAAAACTTTGTAGGCAGACAAAAAAGTACTGAACATATGTACAATGAATATTAGATGAGTTAATACGTTATAATTGATACTTTATAATTACCTTTACAGGTACTTGAGTATGATAATTAGATAAAAATCTCATTGGACAATATTTCCTGGAAAAAAGATTGTAGATAAAGATGGCTGTCCCCCATGATACACTGACTCCAGACAAAAACATGGCAGCTGTAAAATGAAATGGATTTGTGTACTTTACAAAATACATGTATGTATTATCAAATGAATTTGTATACTTTACAAAATACATGTATGAATTAATTATCAATCTCATTGAAAACTCTCAATTTCTACATGTGTCAAATGTGCAATATGAGCTATGGGGTCAAATAAGTACATGTGCAGATGACCTCAATCAAAAGTATAGGTTGCGTGTTTCTACTTCAAATTTTTCACTTGTTACAACTTTTCAACTATTCAATGAAAATGTGACTTATGCATTCTTGAAGTTCATCAAATGGCAACATGTAAACATTTTTTACATTATAAAGAACACAGAACGCACAAAGTCCAGAAATAGGGAATTCATTTCATAATCTTGGATAGGATTGAAGCACCAAAGATACTCCGAATGAATCCTGTGGACTTTTCAAAATCTTGTCAGTTGCATTTTCATTGGTTGCCGTTCGTTAGCTTTTCAAAATCTTGTCAATTGCATTTTCATTGGTTGAAGATTCCTACAAGATGTGACAATACGCACGTGACCCCAAAGCGATTACATTAGATCCTCTATACAACATATCAGAAAATGGGAGCAGTGAGAGATTGGTTTTTAATTAGATTCAGATGTATTATATATGTAAATAAAATACTGTAATTAATCTGCTATGTAACAAGTAATTATGGTAAGTGTATTACAGGAAAAATATTGAAACTACAATCAATATCAAAGACAATTGTATTACGTACTACATGTGCCACTTGGATAACTGCTGTATCAGACTCTAAACATTTAATGAAGGAACGCTTGTCAGAGTGCCCGCTAGGGGACCATGAATATTTATGTGTCACCCAAACAGCATCCATATTGACAATAACTGCACTCTGACAAGCATTCATTCATTATATTTACATATCATAGTTTTCAAATTTAAAAACAAAATGATGGAATCCATTACCCCGCCTTATACTTGGTGGGGTAAAAATTCATTAAATAAAACAACCTCTTTTGAGATACCACCTGTCTTGTAAGACCAAATTTCAGTGGCTGATGGAATGGCATGGTCTCTCCAGACAGGTGCTACTGTACTGTGGTATTTTTCAGATTTTTAAGACCTATTACTTTACAAAACTTATATATGTACCAGACATTTCCCCTACAGTAAAACCTGCTTTAGCAACCACTTGTGTATAAAGACCACATGGTCACAAAGACTATTTTTTGCTGTCCCATATTGTACCATTTATGTACAAATCAACCTCTATATAAAGACCATCTCCCTATAAAGACTGCTTTTCTTGTTTCCCTAAGGAGGTTGTAATATACAAGTTTCACTGTATTACATCGTATTGGGGTGGTCTAGTGGTAGAACATTGGACTTGTAGGTGGAAGGTCCTGGGTTCATTTCCTGAACCAGGTCATACCAAAGACTTTAAAAAAGGGTAATGACAGTTCCTTCCCAAGCACTCAGCATACAAAGTGAAAGTTACAAGTCTTTCAGATGATACTGAAAACCGAAGTCCTGTGTCGCGGAAAGCATGGCACATAAAAGAACCCTCACTGCATTGGTGTCAGTCCATATCACAGGTCAAAATTTGTAGAACATCATCTAAAGCCAGTGACATCTCAATATAAGTGAAAAAATATTGACAACAATCAAACAAACAAACATATTACATTTGTATCTTCAATTTCCATTAAGAATCTCATCATGGTGTGCAAATCTCTTCATTGAGAGCTAATCTCATCATCAAGAGCTCTATCTTATTTATAATATCCTCATTAACATGATTAATGACAACTTTGATCTCATATAACATGTATAAGATTTTTGTTATTTCTAATGGAAATAGAAAATCAAGTACAGTGGAATCTTGTTATGTCAGAACTGGATGAATCGAAATTCTGGTTATGTCAAAGTTGAACGGCATGTCCCAATTATTTTGCTACATGTATATATTTAAATTACTTTTATTCAGAATATCTCAAAGTTTTTATCTTAATATTTTGCTTATCACAAAGTATTTTTCTGGTCCGAAGTATCGAAATATTACAAAATTGTCACTTGTTATCTCAAAGTTACCATCTGCGATTGAAGGTTAACATTTTGTACACAAAAATCATTCTTTAAATTACTTGTTCAACTGCAAAACACCAGACAATCAATTTCCGTTAACGTGCCAAGATGAAAGTGTAATTGATAATTGCTTAAGTTTAATTTGAATTAAGCAATACCCTGAGTAGGTCTAATGGTTGTCCAATAAGAACAGAAAATATGTGAATTGAAAATTCATTATCTCCAATTACAGATATCTCGAAGTAAATGGGGCGGTACCATGAATTTCGAGATTCCATTGTATTATAATAGTATTGATGAAAAATATACACCCCCACCTGTAAAACCATTGTTAAGTTAATTGTGAGCAATAACAAAACTTTAACTAAAACTTTAACAAGATGGTCTGACAAAGACAAAAACTATAGAACCCCTATCCCCCCAATTTTTCTGATTCTACAGTATTCAAAATTCACAAAATAAAACAGATGAGTTAATTTATTTGTCTAAAGTTTTGTAAAATTATAAATATATTTACAGTAGCCCGCTAGTTCTGCTATCTGTGTTTGTCCTTTGTATAACATGCCAACACCTACACCAGTTATCAGGTAAGCATTTCTACACCATGACAAGTAACCTGGAAAACATTGTAAATTAAAAAGAAACTGACTATACATGGTATAATTATTTCTGAGATGTAATATTAACAGAATATTACCAGACTGAACAGATACAGTTATAATAATATACCAGACTGAAATCAATGAAAATTTAGCAATACAAGTAAATAATACACTCTGAAATGTAAAATGTCCCTAGCAGTTACTGCAATGTAAATGTCTTACTGAATACAAAATGTCCCTAGCAACACTAGTCATACACTAAAATGCTGTTAGTGTCCCTGATAAAAAAAAAAATGTCCCTAGCAAGTACGCCAAAATGACCACTAGTAAATGCCCTGACACTAGAAGACCATTGAAAATAAAAATGTCCCTAATGTTAGCAAAAAAAAAAAAAAAACAATCACTAGTTTTAGCAATACACTAGCTTTTAAATGGCCCTAGCAAATACACTAGTAAATGGCCCTAGCAATAATATAAATGAGCAATACAACTAGTATAGCAGTACGATCTTAAAATGTCCCTAACATAGTAAAATGTCCCTAATCCTACAATACACTAAAATGTCCCTTTACATTCCCTAGCAGGACACTTGGTACACTAGTAATTGTGTCAAGGCAATTTTGTCCCTACAATACACTTCCCTTTTAAATGTCAATATACACAAGTAAATGTCCCTGAAATTTGAGTACACTAAAATGTCCCTTATACACTAGTAAATGCAGTGGTAAAAATGTCCCTGATACGGTAAATATAATGTCCCTATTACATTTAGTAACAGTAAATGACCCTAAGCTACACTAATAAATGCCAATACACTAGTAAATGTCCCTAGAAAGTAAATGTAACTAGTAAATGTCTGCCAAAATACACTGTAAATGATCCCCTAGCAATACACTAAAATGTCCCTACACTAGTAAATGCCCCTAAATACACTAGTCCCTAGCAATACACTACACTACACTAGTAAATGCCCCTAGCAGTACACTAGTCCCTAGCTTTAAATACACTAGTATCCCTAGCTATACACTAGCCCTAGCTATACACTAGTAGCAGTACACTAGTACACTAGTAAAAACTAGTAAAAGTAAATGCCCTAGCATTACACTAGTAAATGCCCCTCCACTAGCCCTACCAATACACTAGTACACTAGGAAATATACACTGTCCCTAGCAATACACTAGTAAATGTCATTAGCACACTATTAAATGTAGTACAATGTAAAATGTCCCTAGCAATACCCCTAGCAATAGTAGCAGTACACTGTCCCTAGCTATACACTAGTAAATTGTCCCCTAGCAATGTATCTAGCAATACACTACACTATACACTAGTAAATGTCCACTAACTAAAACACACTAGTAAATGTCCCTAGCAATACACTAGTAGTACCAATACACTAGTAAATAGGAAATGTCCCTAGCAATCCTAGCAACAATACTAGGAAATGTCCAGTAACACTAGTAAAGTACACACTAGTAACTAGTAAATGTCCCTAGCCTAGTAAATGTCCCTATACACTAGTAAATATCACTAGTAAATGTCCCTAGCAGTGTCCCTAGAGAAATGGCCCTAGCAGTATAGTACACAGTACACTAGTAAATGTCCCTATCTAGTAAATGCCTTGGCAGTGCACTAGTAAATGTCTAGTAAACTAGTAAATGTCCAATACTAGCAATACACTAGTAAATGTATGTCCTCTAGCCACTAGTAAATGTCCTATAGATATACACTATAAATGTCCCTACACTAGTAAATGTTCATTAGCAATACACTAGTAAATGTATCTAGCAATACACTAGTAAATGTCTAGTAAACCAATACACTAGTAAATGTCAATACACTAGTAAAAGCAATACACTAGTAAATGTCACAATACAGTAAAATTTAGTAAATGTCCCTAGCAATTAAATGTCCCAGCATACACTAGTACAGCAGTACACTAGTAGTAAATGTCCCTAGCACTAGTAAATGCACTAGTAAAATGTAAATGTCTAGCCCTAATACACTAGTAAAATGTCCCTACACTATAATGTCCCTAGCAATCATTAGCAATACACCCTAGCAATACACTAGTAAATGTCCCTAGCAGTTACACTAGGAAATGTCCCTAGCTAAAGTAAATGCCCCTACTAGTAAATGCCCTAGCAATATACACAATACACTAGTAAATGTCCCTAGCAATAGTAATTAAACACTGTAAATGTCCCTATTAGCAATACACTAGTAAATGTCCCTACAATAAATGCCCTACACTAGTAAATGCATTAGATACACTAGTAAATGTCCCTAGCAAGTAATAGTAAATGTCATTAGATATACACCAGTAAAATAGGAAATACACTAGTCCCTAGCAGTTAATACAGCAATACACTAGTAAATGTCCCTAGCAATACCTAGTAAAATGCTAGCAATACACTAGTAAATAAATGCAATACACTAGTAAAAGTCTCTAGCAATACACTAGTAAATGTCCCTAGCAATACACTAGTAAATGCCCACTACACTAGTAAATTGTAAGTACACTATAAATGTCCCTAGCCACTATAGTAAATGTCCCTAGCTATAAATAAATGTCCCTAGTACACATAAATGTCCCTAGCAATACACTAGTAAATGTATCTAAATGTCAGCAATAACACTAGTAAATGCCCTAAATACACTAGTAAATGTCATTAGATATACACTAGAAAATGTCCCTAGCAATACCCCCTAGCAGTATTAAATAAGCAATACACTACACTAGTAAATGCCCTAGTACACTAGTAAATGTCCCTAGCAGTACACTAGTAAATGTCTCTAGCTATACACTTGTAAATGTCCCTAGCACTATAAATGTCCCTACCAAATACACTAGTAAAATGCCCGTGGCACTAAAATGTCCCTAGTACAAAAATTGCCCTAGCAATACACTAGTAAATGTCCCCTAGCAATACACTAGTAAATGTCCCTACAATAAATGTCCCTAGCAATACACTAGTATTAGCATAAGTCTAGCAGTACACTAGTAAATGTCCCTACCCAATACACTAGTGTCATTAGATATACACTAGTAAAAATGTAAATGTCCCTAAGCTATACTTAGCAATACATTAGATATACACTAGTAAATGTCCCTAGCAATACTAGTAGCAATACACTAGTAAATGTCCCTAGCAGTACACTAATAAATGTTACTAGCAATACACTAGTAAATGTCCCTAGCAATACACTAGTAAATGCCCTAGCAATACACTAGTAAATGTCCCTAGCAATACACTAGTAAATGGCCCTCCCCCTAGCAATACACTAGTAAATAGCAATACATACACTACCCTAGCAGTACACTAGTAAATGTCCCTAGTAAACTGTAGTAAATGGCCCTATAGTAAATGTCTAGCAGTATCCCTAGCAATACACTAGTAAATGTATCTAGCAGTACACTAGTAAATGTCCCTAGCAATACACTAGTAAATGTCCCTAGTACACACTAGTCCCTAGCCAATATAGTAAATGTCCCTAGTCCTAGTAAATGTCCCTAGCATACTACTACACTAGTAGTATGTATGCAGTACACTAGTACACAATACACTAGTAAATGTCCCTAGCAAATACACTAGTAAATGTCCCTAGCAATAGCAATACACTAGTAAATGTCCCTAATGTCCCACTAGCAGCAGTACACTACCCCTAGCAATACACTAGTAAATGTCCACTAGTAGCAAATACACTAGTAAATGTCCCTAGCCCTAGCAATACACTAGTAAGATGTCATTACACTAGTAAATGTCTAGTAAATGTCATTAGCAATAAATGTCCCTACTAGTAAATGCCCTGTAAATGTCCCTAGCCTATTAAATGTCCCTAGCAATACACTAGTAAATGGCTAGTAAATGTCCCTAAGCATTAGTAAATGCCCCTAGCAATACACTAGTACACTAAAATGTCCAATACACTAGTAAATGCCCTAGCAATACACTATAAATGTACACTAGTCCCTAGCAATACCCTAGTAAATAGTCATTAGAGATATACACTAGTCCCTAGCAATTACACTAGTAAATGTCAATGTCCCCCTAGCAATACATGCCCCTAGCAATACACTAGTAAATGGCCCTAGCAGTACAAATGCCCTAGCAGTAGCTAAATGTCCCCTACTAGTAAATGTCCCTAGCAATACACTAGTATACATGTAAATGTCCCTAGCCCTAATACACTAATACACTACACTAGTAAATGTAGCAATACACACTAGTAAATGCTAGCACTAGTAAATACACTAGTAAATGTCTAGGAAATGTCATTAGCAATACACTAGTCTAGCAATACAGTAAAAATGTCCCTAGCAGTAGTAAATGCCCCTAAATTACACTAGTGCTCTACACTAGCCCTAGCAGTATACACTAAATGTCCCTAGCCCTAGCAGTAGTAAATGTTCCTACTAGTAAAGTGCTAGCAATAGCTAAGCAATACACTACACTTAAATGTCCCTAGTCCATTAGCAATACACTAGTAAATGTCCCTAGCAATACATATAAATGTCATTAATGGTCCCTAGCATGTGTCCCTAGGCCCTACAATATAGGTCCCTAGCAATAGTAGCAATACACTAGTAAATGTCATTAGTAATGTGCATGATTGTCCCTAGCCCTAGCAATAACACTAGTAAATGATATATAGGCTAGCAGTACATGTAAAGGCACTACTAGGGAAAACACAGTAAATGTCTGTACACTAGTAAATGTCCCTAGGTAAATGTCCCGAGCAATTTTTTAGCAGTACTAGTAAATGGAATCATAGTAAATGTCCCTAGGGTAAATGATCCCTACCAATACACTAGTATATGCCCTAGCAATACACTAAAATTCAGCTTTCCACAATGCAAACTAGTAAATGTCCCTACTATGTGTTTTTAAATGTTACCCACTAATTTAGCAATACACTAGTAAATGCCCTATTAGTAAATGTCCCTAATACACTAATTCCCCCTAAATACACTAGGTGTACAGACAAATACACTGCCCCTAGCGACTGTAATGAATACACTAATTAAATGCCCTATACACTAGATTAGCAGTATTTCTGGGGGAATACACTAGTAAATGCCCTAAATACATAGTAAAAAACACTAGTAAATGCCCTAGAATCTTTCCCCTAGCTATACACTAGTGTGCACTAAACACTATTTTTACAGTAAATGTCCCTAGCAATGAGCACTAAATTCACATACACTAAATTTCCCAAATACACTAGTAAATGCCCCCTAGCTATACACCCTAGTAAATGTCCCTAGCTACACTAGTAAATGTCCCTATACACTAAATGTAAATATACTACTAGTATCTAGCATTAGCAATACACTATTAAATGTCCCTTGCAAACACTGTAAATGTCCAGTACACTAGTAAATGTCCCTACACTAGTAAATGCCCCTAAATGTAAATCTAGCAGTACACTAGTAAATGTCCCTAGCAGTACACTAGTAAATGTCCCTAGCTATACACTAGTAAATGTCCCTAGCAATCCACTAGTAAATGTCCCTAGCAGTACACTAGTAAATGTCCCTAGCAAATAGTCCCTAGTATACACTAGTAACACTAGTAAATGTCCCTAGCCACTAATAAATGTTACTAGCAACACTAGTAAATAAATACACTATAAATGCCCTGTCACCCCTAGTAAATGTCCCTATATACACTAGTAAAATGCCCTACTACACTAGTAAATGTATACACTAGTAAATGTCCCTAAATACACTAGTAAATGTCCCTAGCAGTACACTAGCCGTAATACACTAGCCCCTAAATGTCCCCTAGCAGTACACTAGAAAATGTCCCTAGCAGTACACTAGTAAATGTATCACTAGTAAATGCAATACACTAGTAAATGTCCCTAGCAATAACTATAAATGTCCCTAGTACACTAGTAAATGTCACTAGTAAATTTTGGCAGTGCACTAGTAAATGTCCCTAAGTAAACACTACACTAGTAAATGTCATTAGATTTATACACTAGCAAATACACTAGTAAATGCATTAGCTAGTAAAATGTCCGTATACACTATCTAGCAGTACACTACCCTACAATACACTAGTAAATGCCCCTAGCAATACACTAGTCCCCCTAGCTAGTAAATGTCCCTAGCAGTACACTAGTAAATTTCATACACTAGCAATACACTGTCCCTAGTAAAGTAAATGTCCCTAGCATTAGATATACACTAGTCCCGAGCAATACACTAGTAAATGTCATTAGCCTAGTAAATGTCCCTAAACACTAGTAAAATGTCATTAGCAGTACACTAGTAGTCCCTAGCAATACACTAGTAATATCCCTAGTACCCTAGTAAATACTAGCAGTACAGTAAATGTCATTAGCAGCAATACACTAGTAAATACACTAGCCCGCTATACACTAGCAGTATACACTAAATGTAAACACTAGTCCCTAGCAATAACAGTAAATGCTAGCAATACACTAGTAAATGTCCCTAGCAATACACTAGTAAATGTCCCTAGCAATACACTAGTAAATGTCATTAGATATACACTAGTAAATGTCCCTAGCTATAAACACTAGTAAATGTCCCTAGCAGTACACTAGTAAATGTCCACTAGTAAATGTCCCTAGCAATACACTAGTAAATGTCATTAGATATACACTAGTAAATGTCCCTAGCAATACACTAGTAAATGTCCCTAGCTATACACTAGTAAATGTCCCTAGCAGTACACTAATAAATGTCACTAGCAATACACTAGTAAATGTCCCTAGCAATACACTAGTAAATGTCCCTAGCAATACACTAGTAAATGTCCCTAGCAATACACTAGTAAATGGCCCTAGCAATACACTAGTAAATGTCCCTAGCAATACACTAGTAAATGCCCCTAGCAATACACTAGTAAATGGCCCTAGCAGTACACTAGTAAATGTCCCTAGCAGTACACTAGTAAATGTCCCTAGCAATACACTAGTAAATGTCCCTAGCAATACACTAGTCCTAGCAATAGTAAATGTCCCCTACAGTACACTAGTAAATGTAAATGTAAATGGCCCTAGCAGGACACTAGTAAATGTCCCTAGCAGTACACTAGTAAATGTCCCTACCAATACACTAGTAAATGCAGTACACTAGTAAATGTCCCTAGCAATACACTAGTAAATGTCCCTACTAATACACTAGTAAATGTCATTAGATATACACTAGTAAATGTCCCTAGCAATACACTAGTAAATGTCCCTAGCTATACACTAGTAAATGTCCCTAGCAGTACACTAATAAATGTTACTAGCAATACACTAGTAAATGTCCCTAGCAATACACTAGTAAATGCCCTAGCAATACACTAGTAAATGGCCCCAGCAATACACTAGTAAATGCCCTAGCAATACACTAGTAAATGTCCCTAGCAATACACTAGTAAATGTCCCTAGCAATACACTAGTAAATGCCCCTAGCAGTACACTAGTAAATGTCCCTAGCAATACACTAGTAAATGCCCTAGCAATACACTAGTAAATGCCCCTAGCAGTACACTAGTAAATGTCCCTACCAATACACTAGTAAATGCCCTAGCAATACACTAGTAAATGTCATATGTAAAATGCCCTAGCAATACACCTAGCAAATACACACTAGTAAATGTCCCCTAGCTATACACTAGTAAATGTCCCTAGCAGTACCTAATAAATGTAGCAATACACTAGCCCTAGCAATACACTAGTACAATACACTAGTAAATGTCCCTAGCATACACTAGTAAATGTCCCTAGCAATACACTAGTAAATGCCCCTAGCAATACACTAGTAAATGCCCCTAGCAGTACACTAGTAAATGTCCCTACCAATACACTAGTAAATGCCCTAGCAATACACTAGTAAATGTCCCTAGCAATACACTAGTAAATGTCATTAGATATACTAGCAGCAATACACTAGTAGTATTAAATACACTATTAAATGTCCCTTGCAATACACTAGTAAATGTCATTAGCAGTACACTAGTAAATGTCCCTAGCAGTACACTAGTAAATGCCCCTAGCAATACACTAGTAAATGGCCCTAGCAGTACACTAGTAAATGGTAAATGTCCCTAGCTAGCCCTAGTAATCCACTAGTAAATGTCTAGTAAAGTGTCCCTAGCAATACACTAGTAAATGTCCCTAGCTATACACTAGTAAATGTCCCTAGCAGTACACTAATAAATGTTACTAGCAATACACTAGTAAATGTCCCTAGCAATACACTAGTAAATGCCCTAGCAATACACTAGTAAATGTCCCTAGCAATACACTAGTAAATGTCCCTAGCAATACACTAGTAAATGGCCCTAGCAATACACTAGTAAATGTCCCTAGCAATACACTAGTAAATGTCCCTAGCAATACACTAGTAAATGCCCTAGCAATACACTAGTAAATGTCCCTAGCAATACACTAGTAAATGTCCCTAGCAATACACTAGTAAATGTCATTAGATATACACTAGTAAATGTCCCTAGTAAAAGTCTACACTAGTAAATGCCCTAGCAATACACTAGTAAATGCCCCTACACTATACACTAGTAAATGTCCCTAAGTACACTAGTAAATGTCACTAGTAAATGCCCTAGCAATACACTAGTAAATGTCCCTAGCAATACACTAGTAAATGTCCCTAGCAATACACTAGTAAATGTCCCTAGCAATACACTAGTAAATGTCATTAGCAATACACTAGTAAATGTCCCTAGCAATACACTAGTAAATGTCATTAGCAGTACACTAGTAAATGTCCCTAGCAATACACTAGTAAATATCCCTAGCAATACACTAGTAAATGGCCCTAGCAATACACTAGTAAATGGCCCTAGTAATACACTAGTAAATGTCCCTAGCAGTACACTAGTAAATGGCCGTCGCTATACACTAGTAAATGGCCCTAGTAATACACTTGTAAATGTCCCTAGCAGTACACTAGTAAATGTCCCTAGCAATACACTAGTAAATGTCATTACCAATACACAAGTAAATGTATCTAGTAGTACACTAGTAAATGTCCCTAGTTAAACACTAGTAAATGTCCCTAGCAATACACTAGTAAATGTATCTAGCAGTACACTAGTCCCTAGCAATACACTAGTAAATGTCCCTAGCAGTACACTAGTAAATGTCCCTAGCAGTACACTAGTAAATGTCCCTAGCAATACACTAGTAAATGTCATTAGCAATACACTAGTAAATGGCCCTAGTAATACACTAGTAAATGTCCCTAGCAATACACTAGTAAATGTCCCTAGCAATACACTAGTAAATGGCCCTAGTAATACACTAGTAAATGTCCCTAGCAGTACACTAGTAAATGTCCCTAGCAGTACACTAGTAAATATCCCTAGCAATACACTAGTAAATGTCCCTAGCTAAACACTAGTAAATGCTCTAGCTATACACTTGTAAATGTTCCTAGCAATACACTAGTAAATGTCATTAGCAATACACTAGTAAATGTATCTAGCAGTACACTAGGAAATGTCCCTAGCTAAACACTAGTAAATGTCCCTAGCAATACACTAGTAAATATATCTAGCAGTACACTAGTAAATGTCCCTAGCAATACACTAGTAAATGTCCCTAGCAATACATTAGTTAATGTCCCTAGCAGTACACTAGTAAATGTATCTAGCAGTACACTAGGAAATGTCCCTAGCTAAACTTTAGTAAATGCTCTAGCTATACACTTGTAAATGTCTCTAGTAATACACTAGTAAATGTCTCTAGTAATACACTAGTAAATGTCCCTAGCAGTACACTAGTAAATGTCCCTAGCAGTACACTAGTAAATGTCCCTAGTAATACACTAGTAAATGTCCCTAGTAATACACTAGTAAATGTCCCTAGCAATACACTAGTAAATGTCTCTAGCAGTACACTAGTAAATGTCCCTAGCAGTACACTAGTAAATGTCCCTAGTAGTACACTAGTAAATGTCTCCTAGTAATACACTAGTAAATGTCTCTAGTAATACACTAGTAAATGTCCCTAGCAAATACACTAGTAAATGTCCCTAGCAGTACACTAGTAAATGTCCCTAGCAGTACACTAGTAAATGTCCCTAGTAATACACTAGTAAATGTCTCTAAATGCTGTCCCTAGCAGTACACTAGCTAGTACACTAGTAAATGTCTCTAGTAATACACTAGTAAATGTCTCTAGCAATACACTAGTAAATGTATCTAGCAATACACTAGTAAATGTCCCTAGCAATACACTAGGAAATGTCCCTAGCTAAACACTAGTAAATGTCCCTAGTAATACACTAGTAAATGTCTCTAGTAATACACTAGTAAATGTCCCTAGCAATACATATAAATCATAATGGATGTAGGCCTACAATATAGGGATAGTACATTGGTAATGTGCATGATTGTGGGGAAACTCTGATATAGGCTACATGTAAAGGCATTTGGTATCAGAAATCTACATGTAAAACTGGAAAACCAACTGTACACAGGCTTTTTTCTATGGATTCATGGGGGTGAAATTCAGCCCCCTTTCCCAATGCAAAATACATGTGTTTTTCCCCAATTTGATTAAAAAATTCCCAATTGGTGTACAGACTGCGACTGTAATGAAAGATAGATTATTTCTGGGGGAAATACATTAAAAAAAGAGAATCTTTTACGTGTGCTAACTATTTTTACCAATTTGACACAAATTCATATTAAATTTCCCAATTGTGTCACCAATGGCATTTTTCCCAAATTGGCAGAGAAAGGCCCCGTACATGTATTTTACCGTTACTTACCATTTTCATTGGCAAGACGACATGCCTGAAAAAGATTAATAAAAGTTATGATATTTGTTTCAAGACTGAATATTATCTTTAAACATGAAATGTCTCCATGTGATAATATTTGTACAAAACAAAATGCACAAATCCATGTCTCTGTGATAAAAAAATCATAAAGACAAAATGAATGCAAAATAAGTATCTATTACTCTTTCTGCTTTCTTGTTGAAAATTTCATATCTGCAGAACTAATCCACTATATGAAGCATAGCATGTGCTAAAAGTCAAGACCAGTAACAATCTGTAATAGCATTGCAAGTAGGATTTCTACAATAACACCTTCTGTCACATTCTTGTCAGAAATTATCATGCATATCAAATCATCATTTCTTATTTCCCTTAGCTCATCAACCCCTGAAAAACAATTAACTCTTCTGTAATTCAATGACTTAGACCAGTCCAAATGTGTCTTCAGGGGTAAAAGAGTTATAAAGTACCATATACATATTTGCTTGATGTTTTTCAAATTTAGCTTTTGAAAGTGGGTTGGTCCATACTACATGTATATGTACTATGTACATACTTTTATTTTTTTTAATATCATGATGTGAATTGGACAAATTCCAGATTTTCTAAGAGAAATAACTAAGTAGGTATGAATTAAAAAACTGGAGCCAAGGCTTTTTAAATGGGTGAAGAACATAACACAAATAAACTTTTTGATTTTAGGGTATATTAAGCATATTTTTTTAATATTTATATAAACATGTGTACAGTTCTTCCCCATTCTATCACACCCCCTTTATAACATCAAACATGCATATCACCACTAGTTCCCCAAAAAACAAATTTCCACCTCAACTGATTCTCCAGTACGAAATGTTGTTTATGCTTATTAAATCACAGGACTGTATTGCCAAACCATGTGAATAAACAGGTGTGAGTCAATTACAGACTATTACAGTACAGGAAGGTGATTATTGTTAGATAATCATTGTCCCTAATTGGCCTATGCCTAGGTAATTAGATTTATAAGTCCTGTGTTTGGTATAGTGAGTTGTAAGCAGGGTATCATACACTGTGGTAATTACAGACTTGAAAATGCCTACACCTCAAAAATGGTCAACCTAAATATATCACAAAATATGTTATGTAGCCAAAATAAAGGAAAACAAAAGGTGGCAGTATAATGGGGGTGTATGTTTAAAATATACCGGTATGTAAGTACACATACCAAAGCAGCACTATCAACTGGTTCTGATTTTGTGCCTTTATTGCTGAACATTTTTTCTGAAATTGTTTCACTCTTTGTCTGTGTGTTATCTTGATTTGTCCATCTTCTGGAATTTGCATAAATTTGTGGTCTTCTTGTTGTCTTTAAGGCACTCAACGATCCCTCCAATGACATAAGTTTAGGTATTCTGGCAAAAGTGTGCATTTGCAAACTTTGCCTATGTATTGTCATAAATTTGTTAAAATGGACTGTCACATTGTAAACATTACAAAGTTTTTGTTGGTTCACCAGAAGTTGTGCAACTTGATTCAATCTACACAAGGATTTAAGAGTTGCCATCTTTTCAACTTGCAAATTACACAGAATTAACCTCTTTGGACTTCTTTATCTGAAAGAGAAAGGAACAATTATCATGATTATACGTTTAAGTACATATACAAAGCATTGTTCTACTATACTCTAATTATAAGAGTTCATATTTAATATGATCATGTATTTTACTGTAAGAAATAATATATACATGTAAATATTCTTGGCTGATCTGCATTATATATGCATAATGAAGTTGATTATACTGAAGGTTGACACGTTTAATTTATCTTTTTTTTACTGTCCTCATGTAGGCCTGTATCTACAATGTAAATGACATTTGATATTTGTTACTTTTGTCAACAGAGACTGCACAAGTATATCATACAAGGAAGGTAAGTAGGTAGAGCAGCTGCACTGATTGTGAGAGGTTGTTGGTTGAATACCAGTCTGGTCATACATTTACTTTTTACACACCTGTTACAAAGGGCCTGGGCACCTTGAATACCAGTCAATTTGTCCCATACCAGTTTAGGTCAATTATGAGTCCTGGGTTTGGATCCCAGTTTGGTCATGCATTTGTCCTTACCGGTTACTTAATATACAGGTAGATATTAGAAACACTTCTGATATAGAAAGCCTGTTGGGCTTTATATTTTGTAGTTACAGCTGCAACGAAGAAGGTATATTAGCTAGGAGACAGAAAAATAAAAATAGTAAAAAACCTTCTTCATTGCAGTTGCAGTTGCAACTATATTGTATATATAAACTTTTCCAAAGATTGATAAAACTCTTCAAAATGACACAAGAAAAAATGTGAACACTTTAAACAAACACTGTCTATATGAATTGTTACATACTAATTTAATCATAGAGATAGATTTTAACCCTAGACATGCCTGAAGTCACCCAGGGATTCTATGATGTCACAATATTTTTTTTTATACTTTATATGGGTCAGATATAAATATTTCTATAAACATGCCAAATAAAGAATAGAGTTTTATAGTGCTTTCACATATTTTACTCTGTCAAAAGTAATTCATTCAAGTAACTGTACATACAAAAGAGGCAACACTTGCAAACTCTTTGGGTCATTGTAACATTAACTTAATATTTTACAAAAAATGTGGGAAAGGGCTATAATATTTATAAAAATTCATGTCAATTATATCTTGTAACTAGAAAATTGTTCTCCAGGCAGGAACATGTTATAGTGCTCCAGATAACTTTCTGAGCACTTGGGTATAATATAATACCCATCATTTCCAAATACAGTGGGTATTTTTACCCACAAAATTTCTGTCAAGTGGGTATTTTCCAATTCTGTTGCCATATTACATTGCCATTTATTTTACTATAAAGGTTTGGTTGCTAAATTACCATTAATTAATCTGTATTTAACTGTCTGTACAATGTAAGACCACAATTTAAACATTTGGGTTTGTGTCAGCTTAACTGCATTATCGCTACAGAGGTTTAACACACATTATGACCTAGATCCATTCAGAACAAGTGAACTCAATATTTTATCTCTCAGCAGGTTTTAGATCCAATGTTTTTAATGTTACACTTCAGTTCTGATTTGCATTGGGTATCTTATGCATGGATTTTAATTTGCTTGCATATCCATTCATTTTTCATGCGTAAAATATGCAAATACGCAGCACTGATGTATTATAAGGGGCACAGTCGGTAATGGTCGACGTTTTTGATTTGAAGGAATTTTCATCACTGATTAATGAAAAATAATAATAATATAATGAGCATCAAAATTGATTTTTACGGTACATGTATATTGAGTACTTATTAAACTATTCACATGATTTATACCAAATTATAACCCGATACTCAGCCCTGGGAGCCTTTTGGCATGCCTAGCCTTAAAATAAAGCTCAAGACTTAAATTAGTATAACCCAGGAGAAACTAAAGACCGGATTTTTTCCTGACATTGTCCGGATATGTCCAGACATGACTGGATGGGGTTTTATGTGCATTTAACAGGAAAATAGTATGATAAAGTTGTGATTTTATGAATTTTTAGGATATAGAATTTGTATACATTTACTGTTTTTTTAGTACCTTTATAGGCTTTTAAAATCAGCATGTTTCATGCTAATCTAAGATTAACCTGAATGCTGAACAGATATGATCAGATGGGGTTTTATGTGCATTTAAAAGGAAAATATTATAATAAAGTTGTGATTTTATGAAACTTCATTCTATATCCTACACATCTGACCTATAAATTGTATATATTTGTATTGTATAGTATTGTATCTTGATTGGCTTGGTAAATTCGGCATGATCGCCCGGTTCGCGGGTTGAGTTGAACGTTGATAAGATATGACCAGACAGGGTTTTATCTGCATTTAAAAGGAAAATAATACAATAAAGTTGTGATTTTATGAATCTTTAGCATATAAACTACAAATAAGGCCAAATATTTTATACATTTTTTGTTTTTAGTAATTGGTATACATTTTTTGTTATTTAGTATCTTGATAGGCTTTTAAAATCAACATGCATCGTCAAACCCATTCTGGTCAATCAGCGATCAGTATGAAGCATGCTGATTTTAAAAGCCTATCAAGATACTATATAACAAAAAATGTATACCAATTTCTCGCCATATGTGTAGTTTATATCTCAAACATTCATGAAATCACAACGTTGTTATATTATTTTCCTGTTATATGCACATAAAAACCCCGTCCGGTCATATCCGGACAATGTCAGGGAAAAATCCGGTCTTTAGTATCTGCCGTATAACCCCAATTACAAAGCTGTTATTTTGTCAGGGGTCTAGTTACAGCTGCAACGAAGGTATTTTACTATTTTGATTTTTCTGCCTCCTTCTTGAATATACTTTGTAGTTAAATACCTTCTTCGTTGCAGCTGTAACTATCAGAGGTCATGATAAAAACACGAAAACATTGAAATGAAATGAACAAAATGAAAATGAAACTAGATTTAAGTCAAATCCCGTCAAAGTAAAACCATTTACATCACGATTGTGATAAATGTTCAAGCATTAAAAACATTTTAAAAAATTAGAATGCTATAAAAATGTAATTATCATCCATTAAATGTAACTGATATTTGCAAATTTTAAATAAAACAAGAGTCTATCAGTCATCTACTCACATCCGTGTTGTAAAAAAAAAGTCAAACAGGAAATCAAAGTACATTTTATAAAAGTTAAAACCCAAACGTTTCCGGATTGATTTGTTTACAAGACAACCAAATTATTCTGCTCACGCTTTCGTCGGTGTTAACTGCGTTTATTTAGTTTTACTTCTATCCGGTCCAAAGCTCAACTCTACCTGAGCAGAGAAATTAGAACATGGTAAGTTTTTCAATCGCCTCAGCAAAAGAGCTCCTGCCATGCTCATATTAATCATAATCATTTTATTCTGCAATTTTGAGTTCATTAACTAAAAATTATAAAACAACATATATATATATATATATGTTTATTTGACATACATTTGTACATTTAAACCAAAGCATAAACTGTTTGGATGTCCTTAAGGATTTCTTAATGCAACAAATATTTTTTTTATTCAAATTTAAATTGGGGAGGGGGAGTCAAATGCCTGAAAAGTAAAATTCTGGTGGATGTACAAGGCACTCTTAAACTTAATTGAATTCTTTTTAAATGTTGTAGATCACTCTTGTTAATTTCTTCACTGGAGGAGGAAAGAAATAATCAGAATGGCTACAGATGAATCAATTACTGCACTGAGTGAGTCACTACAAGAGATCCATGACACTGAGGAATCTCTCCTGAAATATGCAAGGGATGTTATCAGTGGTCAGTTTATAATTTTGAATGTACGCTTTGAATGTATCTTCCAACATGGATTATAGCACAGGCCGCTGACATTACATATTAAAATATGTCACTCATATGTGTCCCAGTCATAGCTATATACATAAAAAACATAAATAAGCTATGACGGGGACAATATGAGTGACACATATGTCAGCAGCCTGTGCACTTTAGTATAATATTCATTTAAGGCCATAAATTACTGGCACCGCAACATATTCAGAATTTTAGTCTACATTTCCCGGTTGCACAACACATTGTTAAATTTAACGTACAGTTAGCCCATTAGTTTAACATTGGTTAACTTCATGTTAAATTTAACGAATTGTTGTGCAACTGGGTCCAGGTGATACTAAATGAAGAACTCTGAAGAACTCTGATTTTGGGGAACTTTATTGTAATTATAGTGGGTGTTATTAAGTCCCATTTAATAAAAATCAATGAATTCAATACAAACAACTTAATTATATGTACTTTCATAGACAAAAAAACTTGAATTTTAGAGATTTATGATAGTCTAGAAATAATATAACTTGAGTTACACTCTTAGATAGACATACTTTACAATTGTGTTTTCATTGTTTTGATCAAACTCTCTTTCCAAATTTATCTTAAACTTTTTAATTATTAATTTTTGTTGAATTAATTCTTTTTTTAATTTATTGATCATTCTATATCAAGCGTTTTTATACCTCGTTTTCTAGAGTCGTCGTTTCAAGATGGCATCTGCTACTGGATCATAAATATAAAAAAAACATCTATAATTCCATTGTTATACTCATTGATCGTTTAAAACTAGTAATATTTTGTTTGCCTGTAATTTAAAGATTACAATTTTGCTATTTTTGCATATACAAAATCACTAATAGTAAAAAGAAAGCTAGAGCTTTCTTTAGGGTTTTATAGAGTTCTTCATTTAGAGTCGCCGCATGGTAGATAAATATACCTGTTTTGTAAACCATTTAGTTATGTAAACCTTCAGATAAAACCTTTTTCAAGAGACCACGTGCATGCACCTGTCTTGTATGTCCACATACATTTTAGTGGCAGAAGGGGTGGTCTTTCAAGACAGGTTTCCACTGTACATACAGTGTATTAAAGTTAGGTCTATCATCTTGCATTTGTCTGTTATGTTTATTTCGTTCTGGTAAAAAGTTGAGGTCATTTATTTCACTTTATAGAATGTACATATTTTGCAACTTAATGATAAGTAAAAGTACAGACAACGTGGTTAAAATGTCTATAAATTAAGTCAAGGTCACGTGCTGCAACCAACCTTTATATTATTGTCTTAATTGAACACTGATTGACTTTGATCAATGTAAGGTAAAAATAAATGTCATGTGTTCAGTTTAATGTTTTTTTTATGTTTTTTAATCAGTAATGAATGTTGTTTCACCCCACACTCAACAGATTTTCAGTTTTTAGCAGAGGAGGAGAATTTGAGGTGGAGGTTACAATGTACGGTACCTTGGAAGAGACTACAAGCCTTCCAAAAGTAAACTGTCAAACTTTCTCACAAAATCAGCTTAAGTTCTTGTAGGACTCGAACCTATGCTGACAGGAAGAGAGAGACTTTGTAGTTTAAAGCGTGATGCATTTAAAATTGTAAATAATCATTCTCTTGTAAATTTCCTTATTAATATGGTATAAGTTCAGACCCTCCCTTAAGAAACCACCTCACTAATCAGATCATTTTTAGTCAGTCAGGTGGTCTGAACAGTGAGGTTCGACTATACATGTACAGTAGAACCAGTGTCTTAAGAGACTACTGCCATGAATGTCTCGCTGCTTTATGAGAGCACATGCATAAAATAACTTGATTAAACAATTCTTTCATTATGACCACTTGTGAGACTCCACTTGTCTTGGGGTGGTCTCTTAAGACAGGTTTCACTGTATTGTAATTTAAATTTATGTATATAAATGTACTTTCAGAACCTGGAGGATATGAGCTGTTTGTTAACAATAAGATAGGTAAACTCTTTGGGTTAGCCCTGACATACAGGAAAGCATTTGAAAGGTAATATCATGGTGTCCCATTCTAATTCATTCGATTGTTTTTTAATGAACAAAAGTCATTGTGATAATAATTCTTGAGTGTGAAATAAAGAGACACAACTCAAACCACTTAAAATTACTATAGAACTTTCAAACAAAGACAGCATATCTATCTCACAAGTATTAAACACAGACATACAAAAAAAAAAAAACAACAACAAACAAACAAAAACAAAATAAAAAACCAACAAAAACTGTGAAAATGGTAATTGTCTATGTGTCATGTTGTGTTCTTGTTTTTGATAAATGTACTGATAACTACCGTTGGTAAAATGTCAATCTGTCACTTTAGTTTTAGGAATCTTATATATATATTTATATATATTTTGTATACCTGGAAATTTTCACCTATGTTTATTTTCACCTTTTTATGACAGAAAACATATTCACCTGTCTTAAATTAACCCTAAATTACTAAATTTTGAATTCGCCCTATCGTCTGACGACAAAATCAGCGAAAATTAAACAGGAGTGAAAATTTCCAAGTATACCGTGAGTATGATGAAATATTTACGTATTGATTATATACTTTTAGACATAATGTTACAACCAAAGAGCAGTTTGATCTCCTCGTAAAAAGAAATTTCAGGTGAGATGCATTAAATAACAGGTGTAGAAAAATGACTTGTATACATGGTATATACAGTAAAACATTAATTGGTCAAAGTTCAAGGGACTACTAGAAAAGTTTGAAACATAGGGAGTTCAACTTACACATTGTAACAGAGAATCATATGGTCTTTAGTTTCAGATGTTCTATAAGGTATTTATGACTGCTTCAAAACCATTTAAGACATATACGGTCATTAAAATTAATAGTTAGTACTAAACTTAACTTAATTTTCGTGAAATTAAAACATTGAGTTCTTTTGAGAAGGAGAAGAATTATCTTGGGGCAAATAAATTTTGACTTCGAATTATATGTAGGAATTTAAATTTTTTTTATAGAAATGGGCACAAAAAATTTTGAATTTTATTTTAAAAGGTCTGTTTAAGCATTAATAAAATTTTACATTTATAAATTTTCTTCAGAGATGGAAGAATCCAGGAATTAGAGGAAGAAATACACCTACTAGAGGTACAAATGTTGGCACACTTATATACAGCTGTTGTTTATTCATATGTATTGTAATCTGTTGACTTTCAATATGTATTGTGATCTGATGACCTTAAATATGTAGTTATCTGATGACCTTTAACATGTATTGTGATCTGATGACCTTAAATATGTATAGTGATTTGATGACCTTTAATATGTATTGTGATCTGATGACCTTTAATATGTACAGTGATCTGATAACCTTATATATGTATTGACTTGTGATCTGATGACCTTCAATATGTATTGTTATCTGATGACCTTTAATATGTATTGTGATCTGATGACCTTAAATATGTATTGTGATCTGATGACCTTTAATATGTATTGTGATCTGATGACCTTTAATATGTACAGTGATCTGATAACCTTATATATGTATTGACTTGTGATCTGATGACCTTCAGTATGTATTGTGAACTGTTGACCTTCAATACATTGACATTTTATATGTATTGTGATCTGTTGACCTTCAGTATGTATTGTGATCTGATAACCTTCAATATGTATTGTGATCTGTTGACCTTCAATATGCATTGTGAACTGTTGACCTCCAATGTGTATTTTGATTGGTTGTCCTTTCTTACATATTGTGAACTGTTGACTTTCATTATATATTGCAATCTGTTGATCTTTTATGTGTATTGCAATATGGTATGTGACCTTCAATATGTATTTTGATCTTTTGACCTTCAATATATAATTGAGATCTGTTGATCTTTAATATGTATTGTGATATGGTGACCTACACTATGTATCGATCTTCAATATGCATTACAATCAGTTGCCACCCACAATTGTATAGTGGTGCATTGTGTTATGCATTATGAACAGTTAAAACATTTCCCCTTATTAAATAGACTCTCTTTAAATTTGGCATGTAGCATCATCATAGTAAAGGTAACAAAAACTAGTTTATACTCTATGAATCAGGGGTGAGATGAGGTAAGGTCTCTCACGTCACCCATAAGTCCAACCTCTTGAAATCAGATTTGAATTTTGAATATTGTTTTACTTCACACTCAACAATTTTTCAGTTATATGGTGGTGGCCAGATTTTATTGATGAAGGAGAAAATTTAGTTACAATGTACCCGGGAAGCTTAGGTCCCAGCGGGGCTTGAACTTGCACTGATAAGACGTGAGAGACTTCAAAGTGCACTGTTCTAACCACTTAGCCATGGTAGGTTTGCTTTTAAAGCAAGAGGATGGCAGTCTGTCTGGTCATGCTTTAATTCAAGTATAGACACTGATCCTTGCCAAAATAAACACCCAAGTGGATAGAAAATATCAGTTGCATAATTGACCAAATTTGCCAGGTGAACCCCTCAAGGCCCCTTGGGCCACTTGTTCATTGAAAGACAGTTATGGCTGTACCATAAGTCAATTTAAAATTGTTCTGATAAAAACAAGTTATTGACCACCAGATAATGTATGTGTTCTTATTCTATTTAGACAGATTGGGACAATCTACTACAAAATGTGGACCAGAAGTTGGAAGTTGATAACAGTAATGTTCTGCAAGTTGGAAGTATGGGACCAGTTGATACTGAACTCATTGATGCCAGAACTGGTGCTGTAGTTTCATTACAGAATTATCTGGGATCAGAAAATCTTGTCTTAATATTACTTCGACACTTTGCCTGACTTCCGTGACGAGATCACATCAAGCAGTTGATGGAAGCTCAAGTTAGTTATTATTTCTTTTACCTGAAAGGTTTAAACTGTCCAGATATATCATGTTTAAATCATATTGTATACACAGTTTGCAATATTAACTGGCATATACAGTCAAACTTGTCTTTAAAGGTCACTACAGGGAACAGGCAACAATTGCTGTTATAGACAGGTGGCATTTAAAAAGAGGTTTATTCATTATAAAAAGTTAACTAAACGTTATGTTTGTATGGCCTTCAAACACAGGTGGCCTTGATACAGAGGAGGCCTTTAATGAGAGTTTGACTGTAGCCTACAGTGCAACTTCAGAAAACTAATTCTCCAAAAAAACTGATCACTTTCTGATAATGATCATCTAAACAAATTCTTTTCTTTGTAAAATGGTCGCAAGTGTTGTCCTAACACCCAAGTCTTAGAACTAGGACCTTTTGAAAACTTGGTCACAGGAATCAATCTGAATACAGTAAAACTTGTATATACAGTATAATGACCTCTTTAGGGACACAAGAAAACCTGTCTTTATAGGGAGGTGGTCTTTATATAGAGGTTGATTTTTACACAAATGGTACTTTTGGGGACAGCAAAAAATGGTCTTTGTGACCAGGTGGTCTTACTGACCTCTCTGCTTCTGACTCATACACTATACCACTAAATCATCATGAGTGGTCAATTATTTGATAAGAAGATTTGACTAGTGAAATAATGATGAGAACAAAATGTTGACCGACAGATTAAAGAAAGTCTCTAGGAGAATGTTTATGTGATAACCTTCACTCTTAGGTAACACCATTCAATGTTGATAGTAGTGCCTGTTACTCACTTGAATTTAAATTTTGATAACAAACTTTTACTGGCATGTTCAAAAGTTAATTACCAACATTTGAAATATTAAATGGTTTACACTCGGGTCACATGACAACCTACTGCCAACATTTAAAATAATAAGCGGTTTATACTCAGGTGACATGATGACCTACTGTCAACATTTAAAATATTTAGCAGTTAACACTCAGGTCACATGACGACCTACTGTCTTTTATTGAAACTCGAATGCAATCGCTCTGTATACTTGCAATGAAGGTAAATACAGTTGGTATGTAAATATTATAATAGTGAACATTGGCATGTCCTACTATTATTTCCTTGAATTTGAGAACCAATGGAAACTTGAAAATATATTAATGAATACTGGTTAATCTGTCTTTTGACTTAAACGGGTATACAATGAACCCACTTTATAACAACCATATTTGTTTCTTGGAGACTGACTTTGCTATGAATTTAGTCCTGTGAAGAAACACATTGCAAATGGCACTTTAACAGACTAACTAAAAATAAAGATTTTTATTATAGGCAACCGATTGATAGAATGAAATTATGATATTTTTTTTATTAGATATGCTTGTGTTGTTGTAGTGCAGGATTTTTCACCTAAAATACATATTGGTTCTAAATTTTTACTGTCGATGCTGGAAGGTGTAAATTCGTTATATTGACAGCAAATAACATTATGTACATTTTTTCTTAGCTAAAGCCTGTCGATAGGTGAAATTTTCAGAATAAAGATGGTTGTATACAGCATTGTGACGGTATACAATTATTAACTGGGGTTGAGGGCAACAGATGATCTGTTGGACCTGAAGGCAAACTGTTGCCAGAGGCCAAAGGCCTGAAATCCTAGTCGATAATTGGTTCGTTATATACTTCTCATACACAAATAACTTCACTGAAAACTACAATATTAAAGTTCATAACAATTTATTGAACTGAATAACATAAACAATCAAGAAAATTAAAAATATTAACTCTAGTCTCTTAGTATTTCAGCTAATTCAGTAGTTGTTTATAGTAGTATGCTGTATAATCATTTGGATGCATGCGACTGTTTCCAGATAGCAGTCAACAGACAATTTTAACAGTCAATTTTAACAGTTCGTTTGGACCAGCACTAAAATAGTTAAACTATAGGCAATTTACTCTATATATTTGTGTAGGAACTATTTTATAAGGGTATAACAATTTGAATACTTTTCAGAGTACTTTGATGTCAGCCTCTGCTAAAGTTATAGCAATTTCATTTGGGATCCAAGAAGGTGCTGCACATTGGTTAAAGGATACTGGTTGTCCCTTTCCCATGTTACTTGACCAAAAGAGACTGGTAAAGATAGTCTATTGTGTTATTACAACTTCTTTTTGTGCTTCATTATCACACGCAGAAACAGAAACATATCATTTAAAATTTCATTACAGATTCTTTTTGTAGACTGCTATTACCAAAGGAATAATCAACCTCTAGGGAGAACTCTTACTTTATTAGACATCTAACATATTTTTTAGTTCCTGAATTGTCCATTATTATTCTAGATTTTTTGTGCTGCTACTACAGGACTTTTAGCCCTCGCTACTACCACTTTACTTTGTTTACATAGGTCACCAGAGTAGATGCATGATTTCATAAAATATATCAAAATGTCACAATATTGAATGTTTTGTATATTGTTCAGACATTAATGTCAGTTTGTTTTTGACATAAAAGGACTAGTGACAATTATCAGACCTTCAGATATAACTGTATTTTATTTCTTGATCAACGCAAAGACACACCAGAAATCTCTAGGGCTAACAAAGTTGAAGCAGTGCACAAAAACTCCGGATCAAAAACGGATTATATAAGAAATAAAAAATGGTCAATTAGACATCAGCTGTTAGCATTACAATAACAAAATTGGCCATATTCAGGATCAATTTGAGTGCTATCTACTGTAACTGAAGTTCTCAATTAGAACATGCGAGTTTTATAAAAAATAGATAAAAGTGATGATTGCTTGCTTATATACAGGAAAACCATGTGATTAGATAATATATGACGACTAAATACAACATGA
Organism: Atrina japonica; assembly: GCA_030159075.1. NCBI lineage: Eukaryota > Metazoa > Mollusca > Bivalvia > Pterioida > Pinnidae > Atrina > Atrina japonica. The sequence goes on along the minus strand of BROG01000936.1, from coordinate 144,130 downwards.
ACATAAGAACAGTAGTTTTATAGAGACAGGTACAATGACTATAGAAGTCTATGTAAAATGTCTATGTAAAAAGTCTATAACAAAATGATTTGTACCTGTTTGTCAGACTGACAAATTCAGCCATAGTTTATGATATATGCTTTATTTATAAGACACTTGTTATGATATATCCTATTTATAGGACTCTTTTTAGATCACCTGACCAAAGGGTCAGGGTGATCTATTGCGATCATCTTTTGTCTGTCATCATCAGTGGCTAACATTTACACATTTTTGACTTCTTCTCAAGATCCAGTGGGCCAATTTTAACCAAACTTGGTATACAGCATTCCCATGTGAAGCTGCATAAAGTTTGCGAATGAAAAGAGGATTGGACAAATAAGGGCCCTAAAAGGGGCCAAAAAGGACCAAAACTTGGTACATCTTTAAAAATTTTCTTCTCATGAACCAATGATCAGATGACGTTCAAATTTTGTATGCATGATGGTTGAGTCAATATCTATAGAGAAATTAAAATCTGTCCATAAATGAAACACTAGGGGGCGCTTCAGTGACACAGGGTTCAGTTGTATTACAAATTGTTTAATAACTCGAAACTGATCGACTTTTTGTATACAAAGATATATGAGAAAGTTGTCAGGAATTATCTGAGGATCATTTTGACAAAATTTCAAGTTCATGGGGTCAAAGGTCAAGGTCACAGACACCTAAGTAAATGGAAATATAGATTTTTTTTGTAAAAGTTTTGACATTTTTGACTACTTCTCCAGAACCATTGGACCAATTTGAACCAAACTTGACAGGAAGGATAACCATGTAAAGCTGCATAAAGTTTGTGGATGAAAAGGGGCTATGGCCAAACATGGCTATAAATACAACGAATGAGTTAGTGGATATTTTTTATTTAATACACGAGTCTCCAAAATTATGAATGCTAGAGAAAAAAAACGTTACCTTGAAATGAGCAGCTTGTAAAAATCTACAATTATTTCATTTTGGTGGAAATTGTTGGATCAACCCTTATGTGAGTTATTTCTCCGTTTTTGTGAATTTTTCATGTTTTTGGTTGTTTTTGACATTATCTTGAAATGTATAATAGGTAGAGTAAAAGAGAAAGAAACAAAAATGGTCAGCATGCGAAGATCTACAAAAAAGTCCAATGGGCCGAAATTGTCAGGTCACCGCTTTTGGGAGTTATTTCCCCTTTTAGTGCATTTTTCGTGTTTTTGACAAAAAGTATAAGTTTTTTTTGTCAAATTTGAGACATTTTCGACTTCTTCTCAGCCACCAATGGACTAAGTTTAGCCAAACCTGACTTGAAATTTTTTTCTCAAATGACCGTTAAGGCTCATTGGGCCTGTTGTTATGATATATGCCTTATTTATCGGACCCTTTTTGTGATATATGCCTTATTTATAGGACACTTATTTTAATATATTCCTTGTCTATAGCTCTTGTTGTGATATTTGTCTTATTTATAGGACTCTTGTTGTGATATATGCCTTATTTCTAGGACTCTTGCTATGATATATATGCCTTATTTATGGGACACTAATTGTTATGATATACATGTATATGCCTTATTTATGAACATTTGTTATATATATCCTATTTATAGGGCTTTTGTTATATGTCTTATTCAAAGGGCTCTTGTTATGATATACATGTATATGCCTTTTTTATAGGACACTTAATTGTTATGATATATATGCCTTATTTATGAACATTTGCTATGATATACATCCTATTTATAGGGCTTTTGTTATATGTCCTATTCATAGGACTCTTGTGATATATGCCCTATTTATAGGGCTCTTGTGATATATGCCTTATATATAGGGCTCTTGTGATATATGCCTTATATATAGGGCTCTTGTGATATATGCCTTATTTATAGGATATATGCCCTCTTGTGATGCCCTATTTATAGGGCTCTTGTGATATATGCCTTATATATAGGGCTCTTGTGATATATGCCTTATTTATAGGGCTCTTGTGATATATGCCTTATATATAGGGCTCTTGTGATATATGCCTTATTTATAGGGCTCTTGTGATATATGCCCTATTTATAGGGCTCTTGTGATATATGCCCTATTTATAGGGCTCTTGTGATATATGCCTTATATATAGGGCTCTTGTGATATATGCCTTATTTATAGGGCTCTTGTGACTTATTTATAGGGCTCTTGTTATATGCCCTATTTATAGGGCTCTTATTAGCCTTATATATAGGGCTCTTGTGATATATGCCTATATTATAGGGCTCTTGTGATATATGCCTTTTTATAGGGCTCTTGTGATAGCCCTTTTTATAGGGCTCTTGTGATATATGCCTTATATATAGGGCTCTTGCGATATATGCCCTATTTATAGGGCTCTTGTGATATATGCCCTTTTTATTCTTGTTAGATTTGCCCTTTATCATGTCCTTTTTATAGCTCTAGTTATATGTCCTATTCCTAGGGCTCTTTCTTTCTTTATCATCACTTTGCTTTCAAGAAGTGGTTTGTTCTCATTGTCTGTTGTTATTTTACTTTGCAGATATATAGTTCATTTGGACTGAAAAGATCAGTTAATAAGGTAAGAAGATTACCATCAACTTTGTGTTTACTAACTGTAAATTACAGACATGACATGACCTTGTGAGAGACCTTGACATTGTTAATGTGATCGTCATGATGCCTTAGGGCAATATCTCAAACCTCTTCTTATTTTTTATTTTTTTTATTTTTATCCATATTTCCAATCAGTACAATAATACAATATAGAATCCATACAATATATAATCTGTACATACATTACATTAATAAATTATCAATCATGACGGATGGAAAAATGGATTTTTCGAAGAGTAAAAGTGTAAAGGCAGTACGTTGAAGTGGAATAATCAAGTTCAGGAGTTGAGTGATCGTTAAGAAAAGAAAGAGATTGAGAGATGGATAGAAAAGAAAAGAGAGTCTTATTTGGTCAATCACTTATCATATATACACATGAATTCTGTAACCATTGTTTCTAATATATGTATACACATACATTGATAATTGCAAGCCATTCTGCTAAGTCTCTTCTTATTTTTGGATGATTTTATTTTATTGGTCAATAAGCATTACCGTTATGTATTTCCGACATTGTTTAGAAGGTGATAGTTAAAAATAGCAACTTTAAATATATATATAACTTAACTGAAAGGATGGAATTGGAAATTGTCACCTCTTCAAAAAACATTGCTGTCTGTGGCTACGCCTCTACTACTGTAAAAATGCAATTTTCGGAGTGACAATTTCCACTACAACGATCTCCAGAATGTTACATTTATAATAATATTATGTATTCTATTTTGATAACTTTTGAAACCTAATGAAAATAATTTCTACTAGTTGAGATGGCCTAATAAAATCAAAGACTGTTCTTTAATATTGTTTAAACAATAGTAATGGTTGAAAATTGATATGTTTTACCCATCTGATTTTTATACTGTATGACAGTCTCTCCCCTCCTTCACGTTTTACAGCTAGATGACTAATAACTGACAAAATAATCATCTCCTCAGTTAGAGGGTATGGCATGCTGCAGGTCAACTACAGCCATCTTACCATATAGGCCTAATAGCCTACTGCATTTACAACTTACTCAGTGGCAACAATATCCAAACTGTGTCAGTATGTTTGAGACAGTTTTTATAGATTGGATCTTGTTTCCTGTTGAGCTGTACAGTTCTATGGTGACTTCCATCATTTTATTGTTACTTTTTTTTAACAGGTTTGGGACATTAAAGGAATTTTGTTTTATGCAGAAAAAATGGCTCAAGGAGTTGAGCTTCCAAAACCATATGAAAATGTTCATGATGATCCACAGCAGGTAGAGAATTACGTGAAGCTATGATTTTGTTTATCATTCATCTATACACAAAAGAAATAATATTGCTGTCTTAGGAAATCACAGTATCACAAACATTTCACTACAAATACTTTGTATACATTTCTTTTATTTATAAAGAATATTTACATGCATATAGATTCAGAGCAGTTATTTTTTTATTATCTTTGATTCTCTTTTGTAAATATTAATATGTATAAATATATACGCTCGGTATACTGTATAAGTGGGAATTTTTAGCGGGACGCAAATTTAGCCTTTTTTCCCCTAAAATATGGTATATAATTTTAGCGAAAAGTAATTTGGGCAATTTAATGATTAAAAAAGAGATAAGTATTACTTATGATGAGGAATGAATTGTTAGCAATATTCAATGTTATGCCAAAATTGAATTCTCGCTAAAATTTCTGCTTATTACTGTATATATAAATTATGTATAAATATGTATAATTAACCATATCCTATGTAGCCTACATGTATTACAAAATCAAGTTCATGTGATATATAGAATCACAATTAAATGGTCATATATTTTTGTTTCATTACAGCTAGGTGGGGATTTCATTGTTGACAAGTCTGGCATTGTGAAATATACTTATTGCAGTAAAGTATCTTATGATAGACCGTCAGTAGCAGATATTGTAAATGTTCTAAAGGTAAACCTTCATCAATGTTTTGTTAGCTCACCTGGCACAAGGGGTCATGTGAACTATTGCTATGGCCAAATGTCCGTCCATCAACCTTTTCCATTTAAACATCATCCTTTCAGATTTCAATCAAATTTGGCAGGAAGCTTTGTCTTGGGAAGGGGATTCAAGTTTGCAAAAACAAATGGGCTAGGACTTATAGGGGTCAAAAAGGTCAAATCTTGGTTAAATGTTACCTTAAATTGATCGGCTTACAAAGATCTACCAATTTTTTATTTAATGGAAAATTTCAGGTTGATGCTAATGGGAGTTATTTCCCCTTTTTTGTGAATTTTTCATGTTTTTAACAGTTTATGGTCATTATCTCCAAAAGTTTTTTTAAAATCTTCTAGGTAAACAGAATATTATCAGTTTATACCATCATTTAGACATTTTTTAACTTCTTCTGCAATGTTAACAAACATTTGGCAGGTGTGTGTCTTAAGATCCCTTGTCTAAAATGAAATAAAATAAGACTCAAATTGATTATAATTTACACCATGTCCTATCAGGTATGGCTAGATCAAAATGAACTTGTGCTTCAGTCTCTAAATACAATGACACTCTGAAAATCTGTTAAGACATTGTGAAAATATAGTGGTACCATGACAATAAAAAATACAAAGTCCTGAAAGCCGGGCTTACAAATACCCAAGTAATAATACAATGTATTGCCTTTTTTCACTCCGACGACAAAATGGAGACCACATTATCTTTGCCATGTTCTGCCTAGCCCTCTCTGGCTTTTTGTGTGTGCAAGGATTACAAAATGTTACCCATTTACTTGAATTTATAATTAGAGGAATTTCCACATTCATAAATATTATAAACAATGTTGAAACCACTGAAGTAGCAACATCAGAAAATGTCAAAATATATTATTGACATAACATAGGCCTACATGTACTACTGTATATCATATAACTTCACAATTTAATTCTGACAGTGGTACCAAATAACCAAATGCACAAAAATTTAATTGCTCACAATTCGGCGATCGCTATAATTCCCTTTGGCGATGTGCAAGGCTACTTTAAATGAAAACTTCAGACTACACAACCTGAGGTTGTAATGTTAAGATCCTTAATATTTATTTTTTTCATTAAATACAATGAAATTTTACCAATACGAAGAGTATAACTTACATCTGATAGTTTGGTGTATTCTTATGTGCTTATCTTATATCCTTCTGTCTAATATGGTCAAACTGTAAACCTTGTTTCCTCGCATATCTGGTCAGTAAATAACATTGTGTATGTGTGTTCTTGGCAAAGTCCAGTTGGTAGGTGAAAGTTTGGGAAAACAGCAGACCAACTTTATAAAGCTATTACTTATTAGTATGTATTAGTCTAATATGGGTCACTTTATCTCAATATTTCAGGATCTACAGTGAATTATGCAGTTGCATGTTGTATCTAGGCTTTTATGAAAGAAACAACTGAAAACAGATGCCTGAAAGTTGTATCTGGATGAATAAGCCTGGTCACAGACATCCGATATATGTAGAAAGAAATTCAAGTTAAAAAAGAAATTATTAAAGTTACATGTATTTTGATTATTATATTCTTGTATCGTCCAGATTATGCAGAATTTTGTTAATTCATGTGATTATATGTGAATACAATTACAATTATTTTTGAATAAAAAAATCTAGTCAGAATTACAATAATAACATTTGCTTGTGTTTAATGTATTTGGGATAGGAAAGAAAAAAGTTCTTAAAACACATTTCATATTGAAGCAGCTGACCGAGCCCCATCTAAACTAAAATAGGTAATTTCTAGACCGTAAAAGAGATTAGATCTAGACTAGAATAGGTTAGACATGGACTGTATGTCACGTTTTGTACCCAATGAATTACAAATCGTACACAGGGAACAATTTGTCTTTCATTGAGTACAGTTTGTCTTGAGTATGAGACATCTGGCTACCACTTGGAAGTGATTGTGTGCAGGTGAGACTAGTACAACTGCAGTTATAGTGAATAGTTTGTCATTATTAAACCCCTGTAGCCACATTTGAACTCCACTGTTAGAATTCAGCGGTATACGATTTAGAATCCATATTTTACATGCAATATTAACTTATTCAGTCCTAAATTATGACAGTGGACCATACTATTTACTGATCTGACCAGTCTAAATGTGACCACAGGGCAGACTTACGTTAAAGACTTGATGGCAGACAGTGAAAGATTTTCTTCTATTCATTTTACCAGATTATCGTACTTTACAAGTAAAATCTCAACTGCCTAGACACATAACATTAATTTGATTATTTAGGGTCTCCATAGAAATGATCCTTTGAGACAGCATTTGCTGGTTAACAAGACTTCTGGTCATCTTTGCGTGATCTACACTAAACCATTTTGAATACAGGATAATTATAACTTTTTCTCGGTCATTGACAAATTTCATTAGTATCTGATCTCTATGTTTGTGGAATTCATAAATAAATGCCCATAACTACAAAGTTGCCCGATAGTCATCAATAACACAAAGTATATCCAAGGTCACAAGTAAACTTGAACTAGTGAAATGTTGCATTGTCTAGATGCATAAATATTTGTGCAACTCTTGGCTTTGTACTGGTCATACCCAAGACTTCTTTTAAAGGTGCTCTGTCACGGTCATGTTTGGAGTCAAAATCTCATTTTTTCCTCAACTTGTCTTTAGTTATTACTTGATAAGTTGAACAAAATTACATTGACTTAAAACAATTTAAATAAACAATTTAAAATGTCTGTAATTTCATATTTTTCTGGGTTTTATAGTTCCTATATGAAACTCCGAGCATCTTAAGACTGTAGGCACTATAACCCTTTTTCTCCACCAGTTATAAATGGGAATGCAATATGTAAAACCCAATGAAATTTTAATTTTTGTTAACAAAAGAATATAAAGTTACAAAAGTAATCAATAAATGTTAACAATTTTCTGTGAAAAAGAACCTTTTAAAAAAGACCAACATTTATTTCACCAAAATATTTGATACAATATTTAAAAGGCTTTTGTCTTACTTTTTAAATGAACACACACTGCACCAACATATTTTAGAATCAGAAAATTTCATAGGAATTTTCATAAATAAAAACCAACATGAAATTTACAAAAAAAATGCACCTAGTAATAGCTTCCTTTACAAACATCAAATATTGGAATGGAAAAGAAATTATTAATCAGATACAAATACTGCACTAGGGTACATTTTAATGAGGTGCGTTTGCTGGTCAGATACTTCACAATAAATGTGATTATTTTTTATTTCAATGTAGAGCTGGCCTGGCTTAGTAGGTAGCGTGCTTGACTCTTGATCGTGAGGTCGAGTCCAGTCGGCAGCAGGTTGGTTTCCTGTCCTTCGGATGAGACAGTAAAAATCAAGGTCCTGTGTCGCAGTAAGTGTTGGCACGTTAAAGAACCCTCTTTGACAAACAGTTATCTTCATAAATGACCGTAAGTGTCAAACATAGACCAAAATTTGAAGCCCTTCACCGGCATTTGGTGACGTCTCCATATGAGTGAAAGATTCTTGAATGGAACATTAAACAACAATAAACAATCAATTTCAATGTAATTAACTACTGTGAAAATGAATTAATGAGACATGACAAATAAGAATATTATTTCGGACAGTTAGGCCATCAAGTAAGGGAAAAATATTTTATTTCAATGACATTCAATAATTTTAGGTAAAAGAATGTTTAAAGCAATATGAGCTGTCTGTGACGGCAATTCATTTGACATTGTCTAATAAACACTAAACCACTTTAATACAATTCAAAATATCACTTAACACGAAACTACCTACATCTTTTGTGCTTTAAACCCGTAAACTTAGTTTTTCAGGTACGAAATAATCAGTCTTGCAAAATGGTATTTCTCCAACGGAATCGACCCCTATAAAAGTGAACTCGAGGTCAAACAATCAGAGGACCTTTATCAGGCATGGAGATCTCGACCCATTTCAAATGCGTCCAATGCAGTCTTGGCAATATCATTCTCAGCGATATATCACATATATACATAACTAATTATTTCCAATAATAAACCTGTGTTGAATTTTTAAAGTAAATATACAACCAGAGATATTTTTCCTGATACAACATAAAGAATAATGACCCATATTAACAAATGCCGAGTGTGTTATGGACCGAAAGTGTGGGAACACAGGTCAGAATCTTAAATTATTAATTTGGCATGGAAACGCCAAGCTTAATAGAACCAAAATTGAAATTGGAGACCAGTAAGACCCGTTTTGCATTATATGAAAAATTAAATGAGAATAAAACAAAGGTCTATGTGACCAGGACTCTGCTTATCAGGTAAATTTGTTTACAGCTAATCTTTTTTTACACCATAGAGTTGTGTAAAATATATGGCTTGTGTATATCAACTCGAGAAATAAGAATTATTATAGTTTTTTACCTTAACTAAATTTATTGGGGGGGGGGGGGGGAGGGGATTAATATTCTTTTGACACTGAGAATTCATTTGGGGAGTTTTAATATTCTTTTGAAACTGAGAATTTATTAAGGCAATTTTAAAATTCTCCGATACTAAGAATCTATTTGGGCCATTTTGATATTCTTTTGATACTGAGAATTTATTTAAGGCAATTTTAATATTCTCTTGATACTGAGAATTTATTTGGGGCGTTTTAATATACTTTTGATACCGACAATATGGATGAATTATCTTACATCAAATGACAGATGGTCTAGCTACATGCTTCTTTGACAAACAGTCATCTTCGTAAAATCTGCCTGAAGTTAATTAGCAATGGACAGTGATGACAGATTCAAATGAACGGATACAATGGGCTATGCTTGTCAAGTTTATTGTAATTATATGCATATGTTCTTTTAACCTCTAGATGATCTATTTAGAAAAATATACAAGATAAAATCTGAGTGTAAAATTTTGCGCCAACGACACCTATTGCTTTAATATTTAATGCAAAGAAGTTTTCTGATTCCATAGTGTTTGTTACAACACAGCCCCATATTACTGGCTTTTCATCCATAGTTGGAAAGTCTCCATGTCCTTGTTAGGGTGTAAGACTGAAATGTGACAAAGCAAGCAAGCAACTTCTAGGCATCCGGTTCATAAGTGTCAAAGTTCAGGTAGTAGATAGATGAATTTAAGTCTAGAGGTATAACCTGCTGAGACAGCATGAAATAGGGATACCTTCTCAAAAAGTCAAAGAAATTATTTGGTTCCATTTTCTATACTGATAAGCAACTAACATACAAACAAATCCTAGATACATTGTATTTATTTTATTTGACAAAAATGTCCAAAAGTCTATTTAGGAGTTTGCATTAGGTCCCCTCCTGCGACCAAAAGTAGCAACAACAAAACCAAATCTCCTGTTGTATTGGATCCTTCTCTTAGCTCGGCCAGTCTTCTGTTTCTTTTTCTCCTGCTTCTCAACCTGTATGAGAAATCAAGAAGATTAAATTCCAGTAAAACTGGCAAATAATAGAAAATGGGTAACTTCCCCTGTCCCAGTCCTATCTACTTACTCAAACCCTTGAGGTATGAAAGAAACAAATTTTGTTACAATTTCCTTTAAGATATACATACAAATATTATAACTGTCTATTATTTTCAAGAAAAGTTTGGACAGGACTGGTCCTCAAAAACACTTAAGACTACAATCACATTAGGTCAAATGATAGACTTTGAGTATTTCTAAAACATGCAAATTTCTCAAAATTCATTATTTCACTGCACTAAAATATTACTACAGCAGTGCCTTAGTCTTACACGTCAAAACAGAGTGAAACTTGTATATAACAACATCCTAGGGATATCAAATAAATCTGATCTCCTACAGGTTGTTTGACCTACCGTACCTATCTGACCAATTAGTTACTAAGCTGAATATATATTATCCTCTAAACTGACAAATGGAAGACAATATCAGATTAATTGTACTCTACAATCTAAACAGATAAAATGAACTTTATGCCATCTATATACATTCCTCTAAATGGACAAATGGAATACTACGTTAGATACATACTACTTTCTAAATGGACAAATGGAATGCTACAGTAGGTACATACTACTTTCTAAATAGACAAATGGAATGCTATAGTAGGTACATACTACAATGGAATGCTACCATGGGTACATACCACTTTCTAAATAGACAAATGGAATGCTACAGTAGGTACATACTACTTTCTAAATAGACAAATGGAATGCTACCATGGGTACATACCACTTTCTAAATAGACAAATGGAATGCTACAGTAGGTACATACTACTTTCTAAATAGACAAATGGAATGCTACAGTAGGTACATACTACTTTCTAAATAGACAAATGGAATGCTACCATGGGTACATACCACTTTCTAAATAGACAAATGGAATGCTACAGTAGGTACATACTTCTTTCTAAATAGACAAATGGAATGCTATACCAAGTATATTTGATCCTCTAAGCTGACAAACAAAACACTGATTATATTCTATCCTGTCTCTAGACATGCTGAACACTATACCATGCCTATGTAATCATCAAAACACAGTATATCCATGTCTAAGTCAGATTCATCTAAAATGTTCACCCATCCTTCTTAGAATAAGAATCCATTCTATGTTTTTCATGCAATTTTCAAACTTTCTGATTATCTAATTGATATACAGGGATTTTCTACTCTTTTGTGAATAGGGCCTGGACCTTTTGAATTGGAAATTTTAGCAAAATTTTATCGAAATAAAAAATGCACAAAACTTTAGAAAAACAAAAATCTTTTCAAATTCATTGTCATATTTGACTTCAATTAGGAATTTTGACGGCAAATTGGGAAAAAAAATGCCTTTTTTTCATTGGGAATGGGGCCTTTATGGGCCCCTATGATAGGGTGGAAAATTCCTGAAACATGAATACATATTAATCACCTTTGGGGTCTGTCCCTTTACTTTACCAGCACGAGCCAAAGATCCATGGACTTTACCTGAAGTACAAAAATTTTAATATCATGTCATGTAGTCATAATCTCTTATCAAGACCAATATTACCAGTTGTTTACATGCACACCACACATACAATCATTAACAAACCCATAAATATAGAATGTGTATGCCCTTAGGTTTTTGTATTTTGAAAATTGATTGATATAATTCACAGTCGCGTTTTTCCCAAAAAGTTTGGTTTGATTTGCTTTAAAATGTTGTTTTACGCCACACTTAACAATTTTTCAGTTATATGGTGGCGAAGAGAACCTGCTTACCAAGGAAGAGACCACCGTCCTTCCACAAGTAAACTAGTAAACTTTCTCACAAAAATCAGCTTATGTTCCAGCGGGGCCTGATCATGCACTGATGCAATACTCTAAGCATTTGGTCACAGAGGCCCCTTAAAGTTTGAAAATTCTTAATGCTGTAAAGACTTTTGTAAACCATCGTAATTAATATTCTACAGCAAACAAAAAAAGTCGCAGATACGGTACACCAAACTTTCTATTTTTTAATAGTGGCACTAGATAAATTGAGTTGGCCAATCATTTCAAATTTATAGTCAATGATTATTCATTCAAAGTTTCAGAAACGTTTTAAGACCCCAGGAAAACACTGATGACATCTGTTTATTTTTGTAATCGGTCACATTATCTTTTAGATATAAACACAAACAACAACTTACCTCCAAGCATGCGTACATCAACATCAAGTGTCGACAAATCTTCCAAGGTACACAATAGTGTGTCATTTTCAAGAGGTTTACCAGCATACAAGATCACTTGCTCATCTGTGGGAAATCCCTCCTTTTCTGTCAGCAAATTCTACAAATAAATAGAAAATAGAGCTAACAGTCAAAATATAATCAAATTCATTGTCAAGAAAATATCTTACTTATAGTCAAATATACTAAAAGTCCAAAGAGGAAAAAATGGTGTTAAATGCTTTTTAGATATTAAAAAGGAAACCATTAGTCCAGCATTTCTTGATTTCGACTAATAACATAGATTATGAAAGTAGAAAATCATACACCTACCTTCAAATCTGACACTGTTTCACTGCCTGCAATTTGCAGGGTGTGAGTTTGGCTACCACGAACAAACAACTGCATTGTTTTTCAATCTGAAAAATATATTAACACTTCTTATTTTATTGATTATATAATGTCCTAAACAATCTAGGGAAGAACTCCTTGTCCCTCTTTTAACAGATAAACTATAAGGTACCAAGTTACAGGACTAAACAATCATAGAAAGCGCAGTTATTCGCAAAGCCAACTCATAGATAACACAAGTACATAAAAGTGACAGGACTCTCTCAGAAGCTGTATACTGTTGGTCCTAAAAACATTCTCCAGTCAAGATAGCCATCAATGGACCACTTCAACCTGACGCATCACCAGTTACTCTATTCAAATCAAACATTTTGAGACTTTTATGGTTATATTTTTGTTGAAGTGCTATGTTCTAAATATTCGATGTCACAATTTAACCGTCATTTTGTCGGACAGGTGTTGCTCTTTTGAGAGCGAATAGACTCCCAAATGAATGCTTTTTCCTTTATTTGTAAAATAAGGAGCTGCACTTGCTTTCAAGGCATTGCCTTAGTTCATATCATTTGTATGACGGACTAAGAAACTGAGGCATGGTAAATTTAGTTTTAATCAGTCAAACCAGTGGACACAATGAATGTAACTCAAGACTATAGATCTACTGACACTGTAGTGCAGTGTATGTTATTCAAGTTCAACTTATTGTAAGTAATGAATTTCTTATAGTCTAGCTCCATAACGATAATCTAAGACACTAAGATAGAATAATAGCCACACATAAGTTGATAACTGGTTCTATTTTAATGCTTATCCATGTTCATGATGTAAGTCACAACGTCTCCCCAATTTGAGCTGTCGGAGACTTGGACGAGTCGAGAACTAAAATATATCGGGGAAAGACTCACAGGTAAGCAGAATTTCTGCTCCGATTTTAGGGTACTTCCTGATTTTTACACACAAAAATGTAACTTAAACTCGGGACAGAAATTCGGCCTAAACTGAAAGGGTGAGACATCTGACAAAAATCAATTATACATTACCAAATATGTTGTTTATCTCACAACCAATGATGTAACAAAGTGAAAATATATATCAACTTGTCAAATTTATCATCTATACCTTAATTATTGCATAAAGTCAGGAAATAAACTATATTTAATGTGAGAGTTTCTTACACGTGCTTGTGCAATAAAAATGGCACCTGAAAAAGGAAGACTATAGTGCGCATGACTAAAAAAAAAATTTATGAGTTGAAAACGGTTGAATATTTCCGGAAATACACTGAAAGTAGGTGTACCAATGAATGTGAGTGAAAAATTGTCCTGTGATCACTGAAAGGTAATTTTAAACTCGATTACGATTCCACTGAAAGAGAAAGAAAGGTTAAGCCAATTTAATCCCCTACTTTATATTGCCGATAAATAATTTGTTATTTCATGCCACGGTAAATTATAAATCATCAATTCACAAGATTCTCAAACATAATCTAACTACTGGAAATACATTCAAAATATTATCAAACTTCCTTGGTAATGCAACACGTTATTTTTGTTAAGGTAAATTAATTTTGATCTGTCTAGATTAAAATGATGGTCAAATAAAAACTGTGTCACTAATCTGTATTGACGTTTCAGAACTCCCCGAAAGTTTAGAATGTCTTGGTTTTTATTGATTTAGTTTTCACGTTAACTTGTGGGCCTCCGGTCCATAATTGGTAAATCACAATCATTTCGAAAATATTTCAACACGTTCGCTGCATAAATGATGATATTCAATGGCATAAACAGCGCAGATATTTTTATTTAAAATAATGGATAATAGGAAATGCAGCTGAAATTTGTAAAAGAAATCAAGAGGCCCAGGGAGCCTTATTCGCTCACCTGGCAGATAAACACGAAGAACACAAGGCTCATTGGGCCATAATATATCATCTGAGTAAAATGTGTTTTACTGACAATATACTTAAAAGCAAACAAAAGCATGAACAATTCATTGAAAAGAAAGGAGAATTAACTTGCTTAGGGGTGGACTTGGCTTGCGGACATTTTTATAGATCTTTCAAGATAATGTGCAACAACAGTCGAAAACATGCGAAATCCATTTAAAAGGGAAATAACTGACTTTTATAAGGATCACCCTAACAATTTTTGTACAATATTTGTTTGTGGATCTTTGCATGATGATCACAGGATAATAGGAAAAAACAGCCAACAGCATGAAAAAATCCACTTAATATGGGAAATAACTCCAAAAAGGTTCAACCAGACAATTTCATTCCTGTTGACTTTTTCGTAGATCTTTACGTGCTGAACATTTTTGCTTCTGTCACTTTCTCTTTATCTATTATACTTTTCAAGAATATAGGACAAAACTATCAAAACACTGTGGATGAGAAATCCACTAAAAGGGCAAATAACTCCCGTAAGGGTCGACCTGATAATTTCGGCCATGTAGCTTTTTTGTAGATCT
The DNA here is from genome assembly GCA_030159075.1 of Atrina japonica. NCBI lineage: Eukaryota > Metazoa > Mollusca > Bivalvia > Pterioida > Pinnidae > Atrina > Atrina japonica. The sequence goes on along the minus strand of BROG01000936.1, from coordinate 129,075 downwards.
TTGCGTGATGAACATTTTTGCTTCTTTCACTTTCTGTCTATCTAGTGTACTTTTCAAGATAATAGGACAAAACTATCAAAACATGAGAAACCTCTAAAAGGGAAAATAACTCTCAAAAGGGACGACCTGACAATTTCGGCCCTATTGACGTATTAGTAGATCTTTGCATGCTGAACATTTTTGCTTCCTGCACGTTTACTCTGCCTATTATACTTTTCGAGATAATGTCAAAAAACGTAAAAAAAAATCCACAAAAATGGGAAACAACTCACATAAGAGTCGATCCGACAATTTCCACCAAAATAAAATATTGGTAGATTTTTGAAAGCCGGTAATTTATAAAAAGTAACGGTTTTTTTTCTATAGCTATTTTGGAGATACCAGTGTTATATAAAAAAATATCTGCTGACTTATTCGTCCTACATTTATCCCCGACAGATGTTTGGTCCTAGCCACTTTTCATTCGCAAACATGCGGCTTTACATAGTTATACTTCCTGTCAATTCTGGTTCAAATCATAGTCCAATAGTTCTGGAGAAGTAGTCAAAATGTCGAAAATTTTACACAACACTTTTATTTTTCGTTTACTTAGGTGCCAGTGACCTTGACCTTTGACCCCATGGCCTTGAAATCTTGTCAAAATGACCCTTAAATGATTCCTAACAACTTTCTCATATAGCTTTGTTTTGTAGTTGTGATTTATTAAACAATTTATGATACAAATGTACTTAGCCTGGTACCCGAGGCCTTCCGATGTGCTTGCCTCGAATACCAGGCTAAAATGTACGCTGCATTACTGAACCGCCCCTAGTGGTTCGTTTATGGACAGATTTCATTTTCGCTCGCAAACTTTTAGATATTGACTTTACAATCTTTCATTCAAAGTTTGAAAGTTCATGAGAAGAAGATTTTTAAAGATGTACCAAGTTTGGGTACACTTTTGGCCCCCTTTGGGTCCCTTATGGGTCCTAGGCCCTTTTCATTCACAGACTTTATGCGGCTTCTCATGGGGATGCTATATGCCGAGTTTGGTTAAAATTGGCACACTGGTTCTTGAGAAGATGTTTAAATGCAAAAGTTAACAGACGGACGACGACGACGGACGACAGACATTTGGCCATTACAATAGCTCACTTGGCCCAGTGAGCTAAAAAGGACATTTGTCTGTATAAAATTGCACACAAATTATACATGGACAAATGATTCACCGAACTGAGAATATAAAATATCATTATATGCATGTATGTTTGTAAAACTGGAAACATTACTCGTGATGGTCCTGTGGCTAATGTACTTACTTAATATGTAGTGTGTTACTGAATTCCTTATGTAACACTAGTTTAGTATGTGGACCCGAAGTCACTAAATTTGCCCAAGATAAATGTTTATCTATTATTTTTGACTATATAATATATCTGTTTGTACAATTTCTGGATGTGACTGACACGTTAAACATTATTATTTTCTTCATTCACATTCGGGCCAAAACATTGGGTCGCATTTATGATTTTCTCATAAAAATGAAATATACTATCAGTATGGTTTTCAAAATTTGAGCTAGTATGTACATAAACCGGGCTATTTTTGGATAGTTGGAAGTTGGAGCAATATTCAGTTATATTCATTATCTACAAATATACAAAATGTTCCGTTGCAACATACATGCTTCTGTTTATATAAAAAAATAATAAAAAGTTAGTAGAGCTAGAGTACTGAGTAAATTTGGTGACTTCGGGCCTGTCTGACTTTTAATATAATTTACAGGTGTCAGAATGATGGTCATTTCAAGTTTTTTTTCTCTGTTTAGTGTCTGCTGATAGATAGGTTTAGAGATCACGAAACACTGAAAAAAAAACAAACATCAAGGGGTAAAATTTGGAACATAGCTCAATTCATTTTCATCATTGTCAAAACTATCATTTCATACGTTATTTATCAGTATGTACCAAAGCTATAGTTGCTATTTAATTTTGTTTTTCTTTGTAAACACATGACGAAAATGCCAAAGTGTGCACATACTATTCTAAAAATGTCTTGTGTTTTTCTGTCGTTTTGTGTTTTTTCCCTGATAGAAAGATGGGTGTTTGGTTTTAAAGTGGACGCTAAACATAAAAAAAACTTGGAATGGCCTATTGTAAGGGAAGGAACTACAGCTGGTATCTTCCTGTACGTGGTTAATCTGTTTAATATATTTAAACTAACCCTGAATAGATTAAGGGAAAATAGAAATGCTAACAATTGCGTATTGATTTTGTTCAATGCATATTTAGCCAAATAAAAGGAAATTGATTAATTGATATGGACTCTAAATCTCCCAGTTTGTTTTCTCTGTTTAAACTATCGAAGTCAATTATAAAATAATTAGTGATCGATTCTAAATCCGTTCAAACTTCAGGAAAATTCTACAACATCAAACAGTAAATATTCAACTACGACCAGATTTACATTTTGTTAACTGAATATTACTGAATTCACATACATGTGTATTTGAAAAAATAAGATGTATTAGATTTGCTTTTGAACTGGAAATTCACGAAATTCTGTTAATATTCATCATAGCATATATCTTTTAACTTTAACTAGACTTTGCATCCCAAATTAATTTAAGATAAAAAGAACTATGGTATCTTTAGGATGGTTTGAATAGAACTTTGTATAAACTCTTCAGAAAATCGCTGTTTCATGTTAGGCTTTTGAGTTATTTATAATGTTTAAATCAATTAAGGTACATTTAACTTTAAAACGGATAATTACCAAAAACATATGCAGGTTCATACGGAAAAAAATAAATAAATAAGAATTTGACCTAACATGATGAAAGAGTCTTTAAAATGTTTGGTCTAATATGAAAGCGCCCTTATTCATATCAAACGGCAGAAGATGAGAATGCAATCGTCTAACTATCATAATTATGTGCCGTTTATAAATAAATACATTTAGTATTATGTACTTAGAAAAAACGTAAATTAACGAAAGGAAGTACATGTATTCGATTTAGAGTGACTCAGTGGTTTGATCGTCCACTCATTAAAAGGGGCCACTTGAAAATTCTAATATAGAATCATCTACCATAATATATAAATAAGTATCCCTTGCCGACGGGCCGTGTCCGCAGATTAAAACGGAGAATACACCCATTGTCACGATCTGTTTGGACGATTCAACAGTCTTTATCGAATAATGTCATGTCTTTATAGAACCTCCGCTTTGAACCATGGAGTTTCTCACTTCTGTTCAGTGCAGGTTCGAGCACATCTAAGCTGATTTTTGTGCCGGAAATTTGGTCGATGGTCGATGGTCTCTTCCCGGGCACATTGTAATCGGGTTCTCTCCTCCACCATTAAAAACTGGTCGCCATACAACTGAAAAAAAACTGTTGCGAGTGGCATAAAACAATAAAAATTAATTGTCTTCATTATGAAATGATCGTGTGTAGAAAAAAAAACAAAAATTTATAAAAAAAAAAAAAAATAAAAAAAAAAGAGAAAAAAGAAAAAAAAAAAAAAAGAAAAAATAAAAAAAAAAAAAAAAAAAAAAAAAGAAAAAAGAAATAAAAAGAAACAAAAACATAAGAAAAACAAAAAAGAAAAAAAAAAAAAAAAAAAACCAAACAAATCCCACACCCCCGCCTACCATACCGACACAAAACAAACAAAACCCCACGCTCACCCCACCCCACACCCCCCCCCCCCACCTCTCCCACTAAACACCTACCCCATCCCCCACCCCCCTCACCCTCCCCTACCCCCCCCCCCCACCCCCCCCCACACCGACCACGCCTCCCCCCCCCGTCCCCCCCCACCAACTGCCATACCCCCCCCCCCCCTGCCCCCCCCCCACCCCCCCCACCCCCCCCACACCCCACCCCCCCCCCCACACCCTGTGGGCTGCGACCCTCTCCCCCCCCTCTCACCCCCCCACCCCCCCCCACGCTCACAGCCGCCCCCCCCCCCCCCCCCCAATTCCCCTCCCCCCCCCCCGGACCTCCACGCCTCCCGACCCAGCACCCCCCCCCCCTCCCCCCCCAGCCCACCGCCACCACACCCATCCTCCCCGCTCACCTCACCTCACCCCCCCCCCCGCCCCCCCCCCCTACCCCCCCCCCCCCCCCCCCCCTCCAACACTCCCACACCCCCCCCCCCCCCACCCCCCCTCCCGCCCCCCCCCCCCACCACGCCTCCCCCACTACCCCACCCCTCACCCCCCCCCCCTCCCCCCCCCCCACCTGCCCCACCCCTCCCCAAACCGCCCCTTCCACGCCGCCCACCGCCCACCCCCTCCCCCCCCCCCGAACGCAAACACCCCCCCTCCCCCCCCCCACCCCCGCCCTCCCCCCCCTCACCCACCCCCCCCAACCCATTACCCCTCCCCCCCCCCCCCCCCCCGCCCACTCCACCCTCCCCCACCCCACCCCCCGACTCCGTCCCCCCCCCCCCCCCACCACCCCCTAACAACCCCCCACCCCCCCCCCCCCGCCCCCCCCGTCACCAAACCCCCCCCCCCCACTCCCCCAACCCCCCCAACCTATAGACCCCATCCCCCCCCCCCCCACCCCCCCCCCCCCACTCCCAACCCGGGCACCCCTCACCCACCCAACCCCCCCCCCTACTCCTGACCCCCACACCCACCCCAACCCGTCATACCAGCCCCCCCTCACCCCATCCCCTCCCCCATACCCCCCCCCCTAGCCCCAACACTAGCCACCAACCGCGCTCCCTCCCCGCCCATCCGCCCCCCCCGCTCACACCCCCCACCCCCCCACCCCCCCACCCCCCTCGTACCCCCATCTCGCCCCCCACCACCCCCACGCTCCCCCAATCCCCACCCACCCACCCTCCCCCTCCTACACACCCTCCACTCGCCCCCCCTCCCACACGCCCACCCCCCCACCACCCCCCCCCCCCAACCCCCTACCCCCCCCCTCCACCCCACCACCCCCTCCCCCCACCACCCCCCCGCCACCCCTCCTCGCCATACACCCCCCCAACAACCCGCCCCCCTCTCGTTACCCCCCACCCCTCCCCCCCCCCCCATCCTAACCCCCCACCCCCCTCCACCTCCCACACACTCCCCCCCCTCCCCCACTCCCTCCCCAACCCCCACCCCCAAAAAAAACTGGTCGCCATACAACTGAAAAAAAAACTGTTGCGAGTGGCATAAAGCAATAAAAATGAATTGTCTTCATTATGAAATGATCGTGTGTAAAATATAATCGAACATTCCGGATCACTTCGAGAGCAAGTTGGCATCGTATACGGGTCGGAAAGCTAAAGAAACCACGATTGTCATATAGTTAAACTATCAATTCTCCCTCGGTGCCTATATTAAACTGTTCATGCGTGAAACTTATGTATGATATGCGATGTCAACCATTTCTAGGTCGTTAAATCGCATTCAGTAATAAAGGTGAAAACTGTAAAAATTTACCATTTCCATGAAACGTCAGTTGTGTTCACGAAAAAAGAAACGTGACTATTTTGCTAGACCGTAACGAAAAGACTCAAACATTCAGACACGTCGTTCATTTGAAAGTCAATCTGTTTCATTTTTGATATAAAATCATACTGCTGCTTTGTCGCTTTGTTCTAAACTTTCTATTCCGCTGAACACCACAAACATATAACATGGAATGTAAGCATAGAACCGATAAAGTTGCCGGGATACACTTAATCTTTTAAGTAAACCAAAATTTTCGTATAAGATTTGTTTGATCAAGGGCAAATATACACGGTTTATCACTCGGGATTGAATTTGGTATCGCTCGGTTTATTTACGGATCTCCAGATCCCCTCGTCATGAATTATTTTGGTACAGGTAGCCAAACTACCACTCACACTTGCTAAACCGGAATTCTCCACAAGTATTTGTTTAATTAATTGTCACTTGAGATTTTGATATTTGGAATAAAATTGCATAATTTCAGTGTAAATATAGAAAAGAAGGAAAACACACACAACCTCAATTATTATTGATGTAGCACGTATTGGACAAAATTAATTGTAAATACCATGCTGAAATGAGTTGAGGTACTCGAGTGAAGTTTATACAAAACAGACAACATACTCCATTTTTCAGTATCAGAAATGTTTGTGCTGCTATTTCTGTTTCCCAGCCGCTTATATATGTCTAGCAATGCGAGTATCTATCACCGTGTCTGGAAATCAAACGTATCCGGTTTTTAGACGCACATGATAACTGCAAACGCCATACTTTTGCTTATGCAAACAAATTGCCAGTTGCTACTTACGCCGACTTTCTGCTGTGATTTCAAGTTAATTTTTTTTGGTAAAATCCTTATTTGTACTGCAGCTGTATCTTCGGCGACAGTGCGAATACCCTGGATCTCACCCAGGGTGGTCCAGAGTCTGACATCATAAAATTTATGTCTGGGAATATTCTTAACTTGACATCAGACTTCAGGATAAGCAGAAATTGAGAATACAGTCGTAAGTGATTTTCCGGGGGGGGGGATGCAGAATTTGGCCACACAACATGAAAACAAATCTTAAAGGTGTCAAAATATTGACTGATTGAGAAAAAAATAAAAAACATCAATTACAGTTCTGGTAACACTTTGTTGAAATACATGTTACACAAGAATTATTCTAATATATATATATATATATAGCACTAACACCAACAACACTATATATCCTAGGATGTCGGATACAAGCTCTAAAATGACTAACGACACGGACAAAAAGTAAAATCTTCCGGAAACAAAAACTAAAACTACTATCGAAATGTGAATAGAACTAGATCTAAGTGAAAATGACAAGGAACTACAAAATTAAATCAATTTATTAAGTCACAACATGTTAAATTCAAAAGTAATCATACTTAAATCAATCTTTCGTTGGTAGTTTAGTTTTATTTTTTTTAGTTATCCATTTGTTTGATTTCAATTTGTAATTTGATCACCTTATACGTATAACACGTAGCATTGCTTTCTTTCTCCGGCTGTGTGTGTGTTTGAGTTCTAGTGTGTATGTGTACGTTTTTTTTTCATGTTATTATAATCTTTTTGTCCTGAGAAAGGGACAGGTCGTCCCGAATTTGTCCGTTTCGTTAGTCATTTTAGTGATATATATATATATATATATATATATATATATATATATATATATATATATATATATATATATATATATATATATATATATATACTTGGTTTGGTGACTCATATAGGAATATTCTAGATCCGCCGCTGTAGACTGTTCGGGGTCAGCGTAAATGTGCTTGTGTTGTTGTTTCTATTACGTTTGGGTTAACTCATTTAAGAATGATGTAAAATCTGGATCTGATGCGTAGATTAAATAACTAAACTTGATAAAACTTTTGATTCATTTTACATACATCTATTACTGTTTTCATTTTGGGGGAGGGGTATCAAAATCCCCGATATTACAGGAGTTCACAGGTTTCCTATTCCTCATATTTCAACTTCCGCACAATATCAAAACCTTCGCTGTTGGGAAATATAGATATACTATCATTATCATATTCTGTATTATGTTAATACTTTCAATTTCATTGTCTAACAGCGATATCAAGTTTATTGTTTACACTTTCTCTTTCATTTATCATTCGACCGTAGTCGTTGTGTCGCATTGCGACAGGTGCGACTTACATACGTCCCCACTTATTTATATATTGATAAAGAAATTTGTGACCCAAAATTAGTAGTTTTTCTATCTGTTTGTCGCAATGCGGCGTGTAAATTTGCATAAGGAACGTTGTAGGTATTGACACGGGCAGTTGGTTATACACACTCAGGTATCAGTAGTACAAGTGAATCGGGTCATTAAAGGCGGTATCGTACGAATAGTTCTCTATCTCTTAACTAGGTATACTTCATTCATTGACGGATTACACTGTGATAAAGACGTCGTAATGGTAAGTACATATTTCTGTCAAAATACATTAGAACAATTTGATGGCATAGATTTTTCGTGTATATATTAGCGATATATCTAGTATGGGCGTGTATGCACCTACTTGTAATGATGCAATATATATATATATATATATATATTATATAATATTAGTAATGATGCAATATATATATATATATATATATATATATATATATATATATATATATATATATATATATATATATATATATATATATATATATCGCATCTGCTTTCGTTTTAAATTTGCTGGAGTAGATACCAGTGTAGCTATTAGTGTACTTGTTTATGCCTTCAGCACGATTTTATCTGTATCACCCAGTTGATATTAAACAAGATAATTATTCTATTTACAGATGATGTAAAGATATAGGCTCTATATAGTAGGATTGTACCTTTACTTTTCTTCTTCTGTGTGATAATTATGAATAGGATGTTTATTACGATCACAAAATTCACTGAGTAATCAAAAGCCTGTATTCTTACGTCCATCTTTCTTGGTATCTGATAGCGGTGCCGTAGTCTTGCGTGATAACTGGTAGATTGTGACTTTTCTTTCTTCTCTATAGAACCAGTTGTAATTCAAGACTAGAGGCATGTAGTGGTGATGTTTTACGTATATTTAGTAATTCGATTCCCGAGGAATTTGTTTCCTTTGGAATGTTAATATTATCCACATTTCGGTAGTTCTGCATGTATAACGAAGCTGTTAAAATGAATCACATTAATATCACATAAACTTAAAGCAACACCACTCTGAAAATATACTAAAATTGACATCGTGTGATAGACAGTTTTTAAAACTCTCTTTGAGGACATATTCAGTGTATTAACTTTCCCCCGAGACGTTTATGTGTTATATACGTCTCTGATTTCTCCTGATATTGTGGAATGCTGTTTGCTTTACCTTAGTCAATAAACAACTGTTAAGTACATGTATTTATATTCTTAGATTTAGAGGCATGTTACGTCGAACTCAACAAAAAAGTAAAATGAGTAATAGAAGACCTCTTGAAAGTTTTTCTTTAAATGTTTTACGCCAGACTCATTTTGTCCAGTCATATGGGGGCGATCCAGTTTTTAATGGATGATTAGAGACCCTGGTTATGTTCTCTATAAGCTACCCGCTCTCCACGCCATAAAAGAGTATCTCGGTCTTAACGGTAATGCTTGTATATCTTGTTTTGTTTGATGTTCTATCAACACTTTCTCACCGATAACCATAGGTTATGTGCCACAAAAATAACCCGTGTCATACCTATGTACTTATGCTGATGCATTGACGGTTTTATAGGTATCCCTGACAAAATAACGACTTCTACCTCTGCTTCCGAAACACTACCAACCCGTATTGAAACTGTACGAACTAGGAGTCCCCCGTTTCCGAGGTTACCGCGAACAAGGATTTAGATCAGATTTTAAAACACTTTAAATTGTCTACAAAATTTGCAATGGCCTTGTAAGTTCAGAATAGAAATGGAAACTAACTTAATCTATCGATCCAGACATGTTCTATGTGACGTTTTACAATTTACGTGTGACAACGATCGTACATGATTGTATTTCATTAACTAGTAAAGACAATCGAAGGGAAACGATGAAACAATGATATGAATTAGTATTTTCTGGAAAATAAAAACATTCAATTATACAATGTACGATTTTCTTTCATTTCAGGCAGAACAACTGACAGAAGAACAAATTGCCGGTATGTATCACATCAATACAATTTTCAGTGAATGTTTTGGTAATATTAGTGGTTAGCGACGACCAGACTGTTTAAGTGACACACCATCTACACGTAATCGACAAAATAACTGGAATAATAATAGCAACCATCAAACTACCACAGTGAGAAACCATCGAATTGTAATGAAGACTGATCATAAAATTATGATAACAAACGTAAGACTGTCATGGTGACACACCCATAAGACTTTTATGATAAGAAAACCCCAAGATTTGATTGTTACAATAACAATCAACAAACCGTCATGTCGACAAGCCGTTAGACTGTGATCCTGACAAATCACAAGAAAGACGATAAACATTGTCATTGTCACAAATCAGATATTGATGATGACTGACAAATCATCAGACTGATGACAAACTCTGTCAGACTGTCATATGACAAACCATTAGAATGATGGCAAACACCATCAAACTCTCATTATGACAAATAATCAGAATAATGACAGACACCATCAGACTGTCATTATGACAAATTATCAGAATGAAGACAAACACCATCAGACTGTCATTATGACAAATTATCAGAATGATGACAAACACCATCAGACTGTCATTATGACAAATTATCAGAATGATGACAAACACCATCAGACTGTCATTATGACAAATTATCAGAATGATGACAATCACCATCAGACTCATTATGACAAATTATCAGAATGATGACAAACACCATCAGACTGTCATTATGACAAATTATCAGAATGATGACAAACACCATCAGACTGTCATTATGACAAATTATGATATTATGATTCTGACAAATCATCAGGCTGATGTTATCAATCATGGTGACTCTAATGTCAACTTATACTGACATTCGATTAGACTGTCATAGTAACACGCCACTAAAATCTCACCAAACTATTAACCGACGGTAAGATATATCAGGCAGCATTACCACAATATGTTTAGTTGATGGGTAAGACATTTAAAAAAGTGATTAGGACAATATTTTCAGTTGATGGTAAGACATAGAAAAAGATTGGGGAAATATTTCCAACTGGTGGGTAGATCTATATCTAATTCATATCAGAAAGTGATGGACTGAATGTTTTCAGATTACTCTATTTCACTAAGAGAAATGTTGAGTTGCCTGTTCGATAGCGGTTGTTGAGACGTCTGTACCAGTTGTTACGAGGATTCGTTCCTCACTTATCTCATTTGGATTTGACTGTTGACTCATGACCTGTCAACAGTGGATGCTTACTCCTCCATGACACCTGATCCCACCTCTTGATTTACAGAGGTTCGTGTTTGTCTAATTTTTACCAGATACGTATCTATATCCTGGGCATTCTAAAGATTTATACTTTGGTATCTGAGATTTTTTATATTGGTAAGAGTTATATATCAGACTTATGGATATATCTTGACTGATGAGTACTTAAGACAGCAGATTAACTGGTACGAAATGTGTTTAGATATTTATCTGCCCAACTTGCAGTGGAATTTGCATGTTATAGCGTTCGCCTTGCAAGCAGGTACCCTATAGCCGATGACTTTCAGTAAATAAGTGGAAAATTCCCATTGGAACGTAGCTTATATATATATATATATATATATATATATATATATATATATATATATATATATATATATATATATATATATATATATAAATCTGTGGTGACTGATGGATAAGACATGGTCATACTATGATGAAGACGATAACTACAGCCTGATTGGTCAGATCATTGGATGTGATACTAAATATTAGATATTATACATTTCATTGAAGATTTGAGTTACTAAATGTTAAAGCATGTTGTTCATAATATGTAATGCTATATCATCAATACATCTAAATAAAGTCAATGGAATAAATACATTTTAAGCATTCCATATCATTTCAGAATTCAAGGAAGCATTCAGCCTGTTCGACAAAGATGGTGATGGTACTATCACTACAAAAGAGTTGGGGACAGTGATGAGGTCACTTGGTCAGAATCCAACAGAAGCAGAACTACAGGATATGATCAACGAGGTAGATGCAGACGGTAAGTCTTTAACTTCCGGTTCCTTTTAAAATTAGCAATATCAATGGGGAAATATCACAATTCTAATTTTCCACATACAGTTATGTATCTTGATGCAATTGACTAGATCTGCCTATAGAACTGTTGTCTTTATAAATGTGTAGTGATGTAAAACATATGTTAGTATATGAGTTATACTGCCAGTTGTATAAGGCTCCAATATTGATTTAGTTTTAGATATTGAGATTTTTACTAAAATTATTCCTTGTTGAATGAAAACATTACATGTCCATTAGAACACGGCGATTTAGATGTGCAATGGTCTCAACATGAAGAACAATTGCAAATCCCAAACGGGATAGGACCAGGTGTAAAAAAATATGCTTAAAAGTTCTGAAATTTTAATATATATAGTAAAAATTGCTTGAAAAATCCAGTTTGGCAGTTATTCTTTTGCAAATGATAAATTCAACCTGGACACTGGACCTGATAAAATTCTTATGCCTGTGTTGTAATGTTACACTAATCAAGTAGTTAAAAAAACCGAAATAATTTTACATGGAAAACACAGCTCTAATTCCCCTTTAAAACATGTAGTGGAAACAGATATATGTCAAAGAAATAAGTAAAACAGGTACATGTATATTGACATGGGGAATAGGAATTGCACAATTCTTTATATTAAATCATAACATTCTAACTAATCAAAATTAAGGTTAAAGGTCATTTGTTATTATTATCGTTAACTAGGTGTGTATGCAAAACAAAGGAAAGTTGAAAATGCATAGAAAAGAAGGATAAGTATGGAAGGGTAATTGTCATTCTCGGATACATATATGGCCTCACTCATATTTTGCATCTTGTGTTTGAATAAGTAGCGAGCCGACCTGGATCAGTCGGTAGCGCGCTCGACTCTTGAGGTCGTGAGTTCGAGTCCAGCCGGCGGCAGGTCGGTTTCTTGTCCTTTGGATGAGACATTAAAAACCGAGATCCCATGTCACAGTAGGTGTCGGCACGTTAAAGAACCCTCACTGCTCAATGGCCGTAAGTACCGAGCGTAGACCAAATTTGAAGCCCTTCATCGGCATTTGATGAAAGATTATTGAGTGGGACGTTAAACAACAATAAACAAACAAACAATTGAATAATTAGAATAACTTGAAACAACATATCATATTAATTAGAATAACTTGAAACAACATATCTTCAAAATCTGACAAATAATCCATTCGAACAAAGTTCTTACATCCTTGTGGTTCTTTTTCTTCATGCTATTACATTAACTCATTCACCCCTAAAGACACATTTGGACTGACCCTAGTCATTGATTTACAGAAGAGTCCATTGTTTTTCAGGGGTTGATGAATTCATGTATGATGGGCGACCAGGGCCCCTTGTTGGTTTTCCTTTTTTATCCATGGACGAACCCCGTGCTTAGGTTTTCTTCTTACTGCACACACTATCATTAAGATACGAATAGAGACCATGGTTTCTTCTTTTCTTCTTCCATTTTGGGATGAGTTATTATTTTGATAGAAATGACAGAAACAAACCCGAATGTTCGTATTAAAGACCTGTTGTTTTAACAAGAGAAACTTGCATCTTTTACGCATACAGGTTTTAAACATGCATGTTTGAACATACTTTGGAAAACCTCCTTAACATTTTCCTTTTCATCTCATCACCTGAAATCTTTGTGTTTAATACATAAATAATATAATGGTAAGGAAAATGTGTTACTCTAACCGTTTCAAGGATTTGGACGCAAAAAACTGATGTAAATATTTAATAGTAGTATAATCACCTACGTGTCTGAACAGCAATGGGGATAATTTTTTATGCTCCATCGCCTCCTTCAAATTGCCTTTGGTCTGGCACTCAAAAGCCTCCACCATTTTGGTTCACATTTATTCGAAAGTCGTGCCAAAAGTTAAATAAACTTGGCCTATTGATTTACATCAGTGAATGAAATTGATCACGGTCAACACTTGTGGGACTTTAAAACATCACGGATGACTCGGCTCTGTTGCGACATAGCGGTTCATACTAGTAATATTATAAACATAATACCAAAATTAGAGTTTTTCAATTAAAATGGCCAAACCAAATGCTCAATGTTTTCACTTTTGTTTGATTATAGTAATTGATTTTATTACGACTTCAACATAGAATTTTATACCACTGTTTTCTGAATATCTAATCGATAAATTTGTTTTGAACTCTCGGCGGATGTGATCGGTCAACAGGGGATGCTTACTCCTCTTTGACACCTGATCCCACGTCTTGATTTCCAGAGGTCCGTGTTTGTCCAATTTTTACCAGATATGTATCTATACCCAGAGCCTGAAGATTTATACTTTGATATCTGAGATTTTTATATTTGGATTATGTCATGAGGTTTTGATTTGTAAAATCTAGATTTGAAGAAAATTTTAATGACCACGCCTTTAAAGGGCCATTGGCTGTGTTTACGAAAATAATTTCGATTGTATTACTTTTACTACTTGTACTTGATGTGCAATTACAAATACGAACTATACACAGGCATAAACATATTATATTCCTATATATTTTGTGAAAATAAGGTCGGGTAAAGTTGAATTAATCAATTGCAAGTGAATAATTGCCAAACCTTGGTTTTTCAAACAATTTTCACAATATATACAGGAACTCCTGTGCATATATCTTTTTCGTAATCGTATATCAATCTAAGTAGTAAAAAGGAATTAAATATTTTGGGGAAAATAGCTACCCCCCTTTAACGTGGCATTACTTTTTTGACATTAGTGTTTTTTTATTTTTCGTCAATGAGAGTTACATGCGTATTATTGTACATCTTACAAAATAAGGACAGTACAAATTGAATATTATTTATAAGTTTTGGTACATATAATCAGGATCGGTCTTGTTTGTTTTATTTTGTCTCTGTCAGAGAAATTAAATAATTTCGAATGCATGTACACGTAATATGTTGAATATTAGGCAAGTCAAATGTACAATGTAAAGTGTCCTTCCGGACAACTGGTACGATCCCGTTTGGCATTCGCAATAGACCATTTTCGAGTTGTCTCATTCCGTTCAGTTTTATCACAATTGTTTGTACTCAGACTACTAAACTGGTATTTGGTTGTATTTCCGCTTTGCTCTAAATACAACCGGTGTGGCCCAATCTCATTCGGGCAGAAATCAGCCCGGGGGATTTGAACGAGATTTGACGTCACTTTGTTTCATGACAATATAACATGGTATACACATTCAAACGTCTACTCTTAGCCAGTTTGAAAAAAAGAATACTTTTACAATCTGTAGTAGGCCTTGTTTATTTGCCATAGGATCTAGCCTAGAGCGTTCTTGGATAGTAGCATAAAATATTATACCTCTATGTTTACAACTTGAACTGCTATTTTTTTCGGAATACTACGCGTAATTTGATTGGCCGATATCAATAAATTTCTTGACCAATCAGGTTCAACAATAGATAGGATCATACCGGCTGTCTATGAACGAAGTTCTAATAGTTCGTCGGGGACCAGCTTATCAGACTACGTGACGTCATCTGAAAGTTGGCCAAGGTCCATTCAGGTTATATAATGTTTTCATTGACGATATTCTGCAATATCCTATAGACACTTTAGTAGTAACTACGGTCCTGTGACTTTGCTAGTCTTCCGGTTGGCAGAATGATACCCGCTAAAATAAAGACGTCGTTATAGTAACTGATTGTTTCTTGACGTCATTTTCAGTGATTATGTATCATTTTGCCAACCGGAAGACATAGTGTCACAGTTACGGCTAAAAGGTCTATTTCACTTCAACTGCAAGGAATTAATTTTAGTTAAATTCTCTCTTTTGGAAAAATGTCATCACTTTCCTGTAATTTAATTTTCAAGTCTGACACCTATTACTTCATGTTATTGATATCTCTGTCATATTGGCGATAAACTGCTTAAATCCGGAATATAATGATTTCTTTCTTTGATTGTTGAAACCGCACTCTATTATGACGAATCGTGACGTAACAAGACAACTCGGAAATGGTCTATTGTTCTTCATGTTGAGACCATTTGTATATCTAATTTGTCGTATTCTAATGGACTAGGAGTTTCGATTATCCATTGGTACGTCTTCATTTTTACTTTTAAATGTATATGTAAAGAAATACACGCATCCATACTACCGTATCACTGAATATATAATGTTAATTTTAGGCAATGGAACAATTGACTTTCCGGAGTTCCTAACGATGATGGCGAGGAAGGTTAAAGAAGGCGATACGGACGAGGAGTTGAGAGAGGCATTCCGTGTTTTTGACAAAGATGGTAATGGCTTTATCAGTGCTGCTGAATTACGACATGTCATGACGAATTTAGGAGAAAAATTAACAGATGAAGAAGTTGATGAAATGATAAAAGAAGCTGATATAGACGGAGACGGACAAGTCAACTATGATGGTAAATTATATTGAGAAGCTGAATAGTTAACTGAATATATTTATTATATTCGAATGGTATTTAACGCTGAATATTAAGTTAATAAGGTGCGGCAAGGTGTTAATCTGGTATCCGTCTTGAGATTGATGTCTTATCTGTTATCCGTCTTGAGATTGATGTCTTATCTGGTATCCGTCTTGACATTGATGTTTTATCTGGTATCCGTCTTGAGATTGATGTCTTATCTGTTATCCGTCTTGACATTGATGTCTTATCTGGTATCTGTCTTGAGATTGATGTCTTATCTGGTATACGTCTTGAGATTGATGTCTTATCTGGTATTCGTCTTGACATTGATGTTTTATCGGGTATCCGTCTTGACATTGATGTCTTATCTGGTATCCGTCTTGAGATTGATGTCTTATCTGGTATCCGTCTTGAGATTGATGTCTTATCTGGTATCCGTCTTGACATTGATGCCTTATCTGGTATCCGTCTTGACATTGATGTCTTATCTGGTATCTGTCTTGACATTGATGTCTTATCTGGTATCCATCTTGAGATTGATGTTTTATCTGGTATCTGTCTTGACATTGATGTCTATCTGGTATCCTTGCTGTTGCTGTCTAATCTGGTATTAGTCTTGGTGTTGTTATCTGGAATTCGGTGTTGTTATCTGGATCATCATTCTTGAGATTAATGTCTTATCTGGTATCCGTCTTGAGATTGATGTCTTATCTGGTATCCGTCTTGAGATTGATGTTTTATCTGGTATCCGTCTTGACATTGATGTTTTATCGGGTATCGTCTTGACATTGATGTCTTATCTGGTATCCGTCTTGAGATTGATGTCTTATCTGGTATCCGTCTTGAGATTGATGTTTTATCTGGTATCCGTCTTGAGATTGATGTCTTATCTGGTATCCGTCTTGACATTGATGCCTTATCTGGTATCCGTCTTGACATTGATGTCTTATCTGGTATCCATCTTGAGATTGATGTTTTATCTGGTATCTGTCTTGACATTGATGTCTATCTGGTATCCTTGCTGTTGCTGTCTTATCTGGTATTAGTCTTGGTGTTGTTATCTGGAATTCATCATTCTTGAGATTAATATCTTATCTGGTATCCGTCTTGAGATTGATGTCTTATCTGGTATCCGTCTTGAGATTGATGTTTTATCTGGTATCCGTCTTGACATTATCTGGTATCCTTGCTGTTGCTGTCTAATCTGGTATTAGTCTTGGTGTTGTTATCTGGAATTCATCATTCTTGAGATTAATATCTTATCTGGTATCCGTCTTGAGATTGATGTCTTATCTGGTATCCGTCTTGAGATTGATGTTTTATCTGGTATCCGTCTTGACATTGATGTCTATCTGGTATCCTTGCTGTTGCTGTCTAATCTGGTATTAGTCTTGGTGTTGTTATCTGGAATTCATCATTCTTGAGATTAATGTCTTATCTGGTATCCGTCTTGAGATTGATGTCTTATCTGGTATCCTTGCTGTTGCTGTCTAATCTGGTATTAGTCTTGGTGTTGTTATCTGGAATTCATCATTCTTGAGATGGAAGTCTAATTTTGTATAAGTTTTGAGATAGATGTATTATGTGGTATCTGTTTTGAGATAATTGTGTTATGTGGTATTTGTTTTGAGATAGATGTATTATTTCATATCTGTTTTTATATAGATATATTATTTGGCATCTGTTTTATGATAGATGTATTATTTGATATCTGTTTTGAGATAGATGTATTATTTGATATCTATTTTGAGATAGATGTATTATTTGACATCTGTTTTGAGATAGATATATTATTTGGTATCTGTAGTGAAATAGATATATTATTTTCTATCTGTTTTGATATATATTATTTGGTATCTGTTTTGTTATATATTATTTGGTATCTGTTTTGAGATAGATGTATTATTTGGTATCTGTTTTGAAATAGATATATCATTTGGTATCTTTTTTGAGATAGATGTATTATTTGGTATCTGTTTTGATATATATTATTTAGTATCTGTTTTGAGATAAATGTATTATTTTGTATCCGTTTTGAGATAGATGTATTATTTGGTATCCGTTTTTACGTTGACGTCTACTCTGCTATCCGTTTTAATGTTCCTGTCTAGGTGGTGTAAGTCGTTGAAGTGAAGTCTCATCTTATATAACATTTATATTACTGTTTCATTTAAGGTCAGTGTTGAGTCTTGAGATTTGAATTCGTCTAGAACCGATGTCTGATGTAGTACCAGTCTTGAGTTTGATACCTTGAGCTTGATATTGTACGCATAATTTGAGATAGATGTCTGGGTCCCTTTTACGAAAGGTCCTAATTACCATGGCAACGCATTGCTGATTGGTCAGTCCCATTACAATTAAGACTAAGACTTAGGATTTAGGACCTAGGACATTTTGTTTTGCTTTATTTCGATTTGGTAGTAGTCTTTCTGAGCTGATACTTGGTAAATGTACAACCGTAAAATTGAAGTTTGATTAGGTGTCTATGGTAAAAAAATGTTTTGTATGGTGTCAGCCATTGAGTAAAGTTTGGTATAGATTTGCGCTATATACAAACTTAGTCTGTATATTGAATCTGATATCTTTTAAGGTTTCAATCGTTAAATTGATGATTCATGTGCGTTCAGTCTCAAGATCGATTTTATCACCATTTCTGAAAAATTTGGTTTCAGCAGGGATGCTGGCTGGTATAAAACTATCCATTTGTTATGCAACTAATATTATCTTTATCTTAAAAGAACACACACCCACACAAGAGCGAAAACTGAATAGTAACAATTTAGAGCACGCAACAATAATACCTATTTCTTGTACTGATAATTCAGAGTATAATGAAATGGACACATGACGTCTGATATCATTTCCTCAGAGAACAAGCCTTCACTTTGCACGTGAACTCCGAGCCCATCTCATTTTCAAATGGCATTATATTCTATAGATTGAACTTTTATGTTGTAACCTGATAGCAGAATTATATTAACCACACTGTATCTGATCGTCAAAATTGTCTTATTACTAAGTTACTGTAACCTTTCTTTTCCTGATAAGCGAATAATTGTACATAAACAGTGCTTCAGAGTCTTTATTTCTAATGCCTTTCATATCATGCCCAACATAGCCATCTCTATAACGAAATTATAATGAACGTCAATGAAATCGATATTGTCTTGATGTCTATAAGTCCGACATAAAGCGAGTCTGAAATAGGATTACGCTCGTTATTTCTTTGCAATAATTTTAATGGTATTTTATTTTAGGACATAGGATATGTTAATGTATTGGAGACTACATTATCTCTCTGACGTCTCCATTATTATCTTTTATTAATTAATGTTTCTATACATGCCTTTATTTATCATTGATGTGATGGTGCAGTGAAATAAATTTCATCAATTCGAATGTCGATTTCGAGATTGGCATATTTACATGTTAATAATTGTGATGTGACTTTGTGAAATGTTTCTGCATTTTGGCGTTTTTTTGGTCATGGCAGAATTTATGAACTAACATAAATTATTTGGCATTCGTCTTTGAAGAAATTCATTATTAAAAGTCTCGCTCATATTAAAACTTGATGATAAGTGATATTCAATACACTTGATTCGATGTTTTGCTGTTCACGCCAGTTTTATATAAAATCGCAGATACCAAAGTACAACCTTCAGGATGCCAAGGATACAATATACAAATCAGGTGAATATTGGACAAACATAGACCATTGAAAATCTAGAGATCCTGTATATCAATGTTGTGTTGTAAATACTCTGAAACTTCATAGATTCTTATGTTAACATGATGGCATTATGTGTTTGGAATGATTTCAGTAAGTCATTCATGACATACCGAGTGTTTGAAAGTGAGTTCACCATTATGTCATTTGATGATCTAAAATTCATATACGCTGTATAAGGACACTGTGACAGTGTCTTCTCGTTGGCGTTCTACAATACACATACGCTGTTTTAAGTTATGATCAAATCAATATCCACGGTACATTCAGCATCACCGGGAGACAATACTGCAAACATTATAACTCGTTTATAGGGACATGACAAATACATATTCTTTGTCAGGACATGACTTCACTATTATATATTGGGTGTAAGGACACGTTCTCGTCAATACATAGTTTTTGTCTGGATATGACCTCACAATTGCATACGGTTTGTAAGGGCATGGTATCAATATTACATTTAGAGTGTAAGAATATGTTCTCGCTAATATACAGTTTTGTCCAGAAATGACCTCATAATTGCATACTGTTTGTCAGGGCATGATATCAATATTACATATACAGTTTTGTTCAGAAATGACCTCACAATTGCATACTGTTTGTCAGGGCATGATATCGTTATTACATATTCAGTTTTGTCCAGAAATGACCTCACAAATGCATACTGTTTGTCAGGGCATGATATCAATATTACATATACAGTTTTGTTCAAAAATGACCTCACCATTGCATACTGTTTGTCAGGGCATGATATCAGTTTTGTCCAGAAATGACCTCACAATTGCATACTGTTTGTCAGGGCATGATATCAATATTACATATACAGTTTTGTTCAGAAATGACCTCACAATTGCATACTGTTTGTCAGGACATGACAACACTATAACATATTGAGTGTAAGAATATGCCCTCGCCAATATACTATTTTCATTTCGGGATATATCCTCACGATCGAGTTTAAAAATATGCACTCGCCAATATATAGTTTTGTCTGGATTTGACCTCAGAATTGCGTATTTTGTGTCAGAACATGACATCACTATTACATATAGAGTGTATTAAGAATATTTTCTCGCCAATACAGATTTTGTCCTGGGATATCACGTCACGATTACAAAATGTTTGTCAGGGCATCACTATTACGTATTGTGTGTCAGGACATAGTTTCACCATTACGTAATCTATGTCAGGATATGACATCACTTCCATATGTTATCTTTGAGGACATGAACTCATAATCATGTATTGTGATTTAGGAAATAACGTCACCATCATCACTCTGGGGAGAAGAGGCGGGGTTTGTTGAGGAGGACGACGGGGAGGTGGTCGGAGAGGAGTTAAAACCCTGGGTGAGGAAGCGGCGTGCGGTAGACGGAAGGAAGGCCACGGGGATAGGGGGGGGTTGTTAAGGGGGAGAGGAGTAGGGAGATGTTGGGTTGAAGAAGGGGGACAAGATGATCAGAGGAATGAGAAAGAGGAGGGGGCGTTAGTTGGTGAACGAAGAAGGCGAGCAGGGGGTGGTGGGGTTTGAAGGTCAGCCGGAGAGAAATGAGGGGGAGAGTGCAGTGTTGGAGAGACGAACAGGCACGACGAGGTCCATGACGCGGGGGGTGTGAGGTCAACGGTAAAAGGGGATATCGAGAACGTGTAAGAGGGAGTCGAAGCGGTGTGGGAATGGAAGAAAGAGAAAGAGTAGCGAGTCAATGCGAAGCGAGTACGGAGGGGTGGGGGAGTTCTTGATGAGGGGCAAGGGAGAGTCTGGGGCGGCGGGGCCGTCGTAGATTTGGGGTAGGGGTGCGCGAGGGGTAGAAATAGTGGGAGAGAGGGAGGAAGAGGGGAGGGCGGGAAGAGAAGGGTTGAGGATTTGCGAAGGGTCAGCGAAGGGAGCCGTATAGGAGGAGGTGGGTAGGTTTGAGGTTATATGTACCTGGACTAAGGGGGACAGGAGATTGGAGCGGGGGAAGAGCAGAACGGAACGAGGAGGTGAGTGTCAGGTGAGGGGGGGGCGCGAGGGTGGGGGGGTGGGGGGGTGGGGTGAAACGAAGGGACGCGCGGAGGGCAAGCAGTTGAGTTCTGGAGAGGAGTTGTGACAGGTGAATAAGGGGAAAGGGGAGAGTGGGAGGGACACAGGGTGGTAGGAGCGCGGGGGGCAACGCCTACCTTGTAGTAGGGCATGGCCTAGTGAGGGCAGGGTGAAAGTGGTGTGGTGGGGTAGGGAGGGATAGGAAGGTTAGGAGCAACCCAGGACAGTCGGTCGGCGGAGACGGGGGGGGCACAGGAAAGCGGGTGGAGAAGAGGAGGGGAGACGTGCGAGGGAGAGACGGGGGGCCCAAGACGCGGGGGTTAGAACCAGATAGGGGCGGGTCGCGATGTGGGGGTGTGGTTCAGGCGGGGGAAGCGAGGGGCAGAAGAGGTAGATGGGGGGGTACCGGTGCGGAACGAACAGCCGGAGGGGTCGTTCACATGCGTGAGAAATCAGGTTCCGTGGCCGGGACCAGGGACAGAAAGTCAGAGGCGGGACGGCGGGTAAGGGATGACGACTGGTGGGAGGAGGTGGACGATGGGGGCAGTCGTACTAAACCGGGGTGGGTTGCGGAACGGAAGTGCGGAAGGACGAAGAGAAAATGGAAAGGGGGGAGGGGGAAACCGGGGGGGGAAGCGGGGTAGAGTTGAGAAGGCTGAGGGCAGGGGAGACGGCATAGAGGGGGACTCGAGAATTGGGGTGCGCAGAGGGGTCAGGGGCTCGGACGTGAGCAGCGGTGGGAACAGGAGTTTGCGTTCACTTTTATCCATTCTTTAACTCTTTATATTTTTGCCTTTACGTTTACTTTTTCTTCTTCCTTTCTTATACTTATTAATCTTTTCCCCTTCTCTCTCTTTTCTTAATATACTATTTTCATTTGGGATATATCCTCACGATCGAGTTTAAAAATATGCACCGCCAATATATGAGTTTTGTCTGGATTTGACCTCAGAATTGCGTCATTTTGTGTCAGAACATGGACATCACTATTACATATAGAGTGTATTAAGATTTTTTTCTCGCCAAAATACTGATTTTGTCCTGGATTATACACGTCACGATTACATAATGTTTGGTCAGGGCATCACTGATTACGTATTGTGTGTCAGGACCATAGTTTCACCATTACGTAATCTATGTCAGATATGACATCACTTCCATATGGTATCTTTGGGACATTGATCTCAGAAAAATAATCCATGTATTGTGATTTAGGAAATAAACGTCACCATCACTATCTTGGTCAGAACGTGAACTCATTTTCCTGTTCTTTCTGCTGACAGCAATTTTTATAAACATAAACTCATAAATGCATTGTTCGATATTCTAGGAGTCAAAGACAAGCATACTACATTAGAAATGTATGTGTAATATGATTATATTTGTTCCTGTTTCATTATTCAGTGTAATAAAATTACTGTTAGTTCATGTCTAATGCGCGTAAATTGCATTTTGCCTTTGCAAAAGGCTTCAATTTCATATTTGCAATCAGGAAGTCATTGATTTTTAATGAATACTATTAGGGGAAAATGTCAAACCATTTGTGATTTGATTACGTGTCTGTAAAAGTTAAAAAATTGAACTTTGATTTCAAATTTCAGACTTCGTTTAAACAAAGTGAACTTTTCACTTTGTACATGTGAACGTAAAAGTTAAATGAACAAAAAAACAATGTGTGGTATACGAGTTTCAACTAAAGAGGCAAAAGTTAATGTTCAGGTAGCTACCATCTCAGCAAAACTGTATACATATACATGTATATAAATATTTATATATATATATATATATATATATATATATATATATATATATATATATATATATATATATATATAATTATACTTTATTTTCCCATTTCAGAATTCGTGAAAATGATGACGGCAAAATAAGACACTTGCTGATCCTCTTATATATGCCACAAGATCAAAAATCATCATCGGACACGTGACAGCCTAGACCACGCCTACTTTACACATGATACACAACTGTTCTATGCTTAGTGTTTTGTCAACACGGCGATATTTGCCAGTTCTTATCTAAGTTTATATCTAAGTTATATTTCATTTTATTTTTTGAAATCAGTCTTATATATTTTTGTATATATTTTAATAAAATTATAAAACTGATTCTTGTTCATCATGTTTAAAAATTTGAAATGAAAGACATTGATAAAATTCTGTTATTAATACACATCTATTTAGCATATATCAGATGTATGAAATGGTTCTGAAGTGTGGTTGGAGAGGAGTGTTTCATAGTATATTGTATTGACTCTATCATTGAGTATACCTGAGCTTGTGTGCTGCCATTGACCTTGATCTCCTTATCATTGGAAATGCTATCAATAGCGGCAAAAACAAAAGTAACAAAAAAAAAAATTAATTAATAAAAAAAATACAAGGTGAAAAGCTTACTATAAAAAATTTCAGATACCAAAGTATACATCAATAGAATGTCCAGGACATTTCAATTAATACTCAAATAGATAAAATTAGAAATTAAAGTATCTTTACCCCCAGTATCAGTGGAAACAACTAGATGCTGTTAGAGTCTGGGTATTTGACTAGATTGTGTGTCAGATGAACAAAAATGAGGTGAGGTTATAGAAGGGAGTTAACTCTAAAACACTAGTTTTAACTGTCGACCGAGCAAAAACACACACACACACACACACACATATATATATATATATATATATATATATATGCAAGTTAATTTTGATAGTTTTTAGATTATTGATGCATTAATCTAGATGTTATGCGGATGCTAATAAATATTTTATCAAATTTCTTTGATGATGATTGATTTTACTGAATCAGGTATCGTCACTTGAAATATGTAAAACAATAGTATATAGAATACCTCCAATCTTGTAAAATCTTCCATTCTGTAAATATCAACTACCTATATTTATGGATGATCCTTAACGACTTTGAACAAAAACTTGTAGGAATAAGTGTAATGTATTCCGGGTGCTCTGCAAAAATCAGTTTGATTTATCATATCAATTATACTTTTTGTCAGGCATACATTTTTGTATAAGACACCAACGATGATTGGTCGTTGTATTTATTTTATTTCTCGATAAAATGGTTAAGTTCCTGAGACACGCCCACTTTCGGAAATGCTCTCTGATGTCATTATAAAGATGTCGTCGCACAAAATGAATTGGTTGAAACTTCCAAGCCTTCTAACTTCACTTTAAGCTCCCACAATTTGTCGGCTGGACTTCTGTCTAAATCTACATATGGCAACTGTATCTTCCAATTAAATCTAAATAGATACTTTTCTTTCTATAAACTCGTTTATTGTGTGTCTCCACTGACTCAATATGGCTGACTAGCATGTTATGTTGGCGGTTGCTATCAGGCTAAACATGGACAAAGCGATCTGCTTCCTACTGTCATTCGACCATTGAGCCATGTTAGTTCTTTGGGAAAACATTGCTGTTTACTGGAAGAACAAACATGGCTGAATGCAGTAGGAAGCAGACCGCTTTGTTAATGTTTTGGAAGGGGCTAAATCTTTGGAAAAATGGATTACTTTTGTATTTTCTATGGATGAACTAATAATTCCTCTGTTTGTTGCTGTTTGTACGTTGCTGAAATATTCACTGGATGCACAGGTATTTATTTCTCTTGAAACGTCTGTAGACACGGTATACACAAAGGTACAGGTAGATTCGATGAGTATTGTTCAGCCTCTGGGACTTCGCACGTTTCGCGTTGCTAGTACAGGTATACAATGATGACCAATATAACTAATATAACTAATCCGCCTTTTATAACTGTCGTGGGACTTGATTTTCCGGAGAAACAAATGTGTCGGCTGTATGATGATATTAAGTGGGAATGTTTCAAAATATTTTTTCCAACACACTTTTATCTTCGTAGTTCAGCGTTAAGGTTTTTGTTTAAGCACATTGTGGGCAAAGTGCTGCAGCTACAGCCATGAATCTTCAAATGCACATTGTCTAGGGTCATTACACAACAATGCAGGGGGATGCTGGTTGCTGTGGCCTAATTTTGACCCAAATTATAACAAGTATAAAAAGGCGAGCTATATGGTCTGTCTTCACGACAATCTATGTGTTATAATCCTCACCCCGAATTATAAAGTATGTGACCACCTCAAACCATATTATTTCTCAATACATTGCAAAATTGTTAAGGCCAATCCTTAAATAAATTAATATATATCCTAGCATATATAGAGCATTAGCTGTGTTTACCTCTTGTACTCAATGTACAATAACAAATAAGAGCTATACACAAGCGTAAAAAATCTCGTAGTAGTATATATTTTAAGAAAATAAGGTCAAGTCCTGAGTGTTTTGCGTATACAAATACTATGGTTGAATTAATCACTTGCAAGTGCATAATTGCCAAACAATTTAAGCTATTTTCACATGATATATAGTAATTTAAGAAATTTTATGCCCGTGTATATCTCATTTTATTATTGTATATCAATTTATGTAGTAAAGAAGGATAGAATTAAAAAAAAAACCCACTGACAAACATTAACATCACACACACACACACACACACACACACACACACACACACACACACACACACACACACACACACCATCCATAAGTGTCGGATATTAATATATCGAATAGAAACAGAAATTAATTGAGCCAAAATATTGTCAGTTTTTTACCTTCTGCAGGACGAAGTAAAACGTACCACATCCAATAAAAACAGAGTGTTCATGACGGAATGATGCAATCAAATTGCTTCAGGAGGAAAAGCCCGAACCAGACCCATGTAAAATCTTTCAGATAGAAGTCGTGTCATTATGTTTTTTTACTAATTCTTAATTTGTAATTAATTTGTAAATTAAAAATGAGTGCAGGACAATATTGATATTTTCCCGTGCTCATTTTTAATTGATTACAAATTAGAAATTAGTAAAGGACAATTGCGACATATATCACTTGCTTTGATACCCTTTCGTTTATAACCGTTCTAATTTTCCTATTCTAATATCTTTCTCGTATTCTCTTATCAATATATCTATTTATGTATTCATTTTTTCAATTTCTAATTAGTTTTTCGAAATAATTTTTAAAATGAAAATATAAATACACAAAGTAGAAATATAGGTATATTTATTGCATAATATACGGTTATTCTATATCTTTGATATTTGTAACACGTGGTGGGAAACTAATCTGTCTACCAATTTCATTCGGTCTGGTAACATGAAACGTGACTATAAAATGTCAGAAACGGAATATAATGAAATCAACAATGAATTATGAAACGTTTGTCATTCCAAATGTTTAATATAAAGATCATTGCAAATCCCACAGGACGAATAGAGAGGCAGAATTATACACACCACGTGATATTGTTAGTGTATATCGTATACAACATAAATGTTGTTAATAGAAAGGTTTCTCACAATGTAATTCTAACCTTTCAGTCTGGTTAGAGTGCGGAAAATATCTGGCCAGATTCTCAGATCCAAAACAACACACTTCTGTCTAACACAGCAAATGCAAATATTAAATTAAGTATATGAAAGGTGTGTGGTCTGAAACGTTCTTCCAATCTTACCGAGTAAACCATAAAGACAATAATATATGATTTTGGCACGCCTGAGTCACATTAATGACTTAATTTGAATTAATTGGAAGAAAAACTGGGTTTACTTGGTATTACTGACATAATGAAATGACGGAACCGTTGACGGCATTCCTTTATTATGAAATACCGCCACCATATACAGCAAATTACATCTATTTTGCTAGAGATGATGAAAACATTTCGCAATTTGTAATGGCTGTAGCTATCATAATTGTATTGCTTCTAGAATACATACATTTGTATTGTAGTCTGCAATATAAACCATTGTTCTAGAGTTTGCACATCATTGAAAACTTTATTTATGAATTTAAGTTATGAAAAAAAACATTAAGTATATTTATTTGAAAACTCATATTTCAAACTGGAGACAGACATGCAACAATATTACTGCAACCAATATTTAATTCAATAGGCTATACAATTGCGAATTCATAAATTTCAGAATTTTTTATAAGGCCAAATAAATGCCTTTTCCCTGAACTATATTACCGCAACAAAAATTTTAAAAAGTCTTCCGTGTGGGCTATACAATTAATATATTTACGATTGTTTTTGTTAAGGCGATTACGCGAAATAAAGTATTCTTGAAAGAATGGCAGTATTTCTTTGCGCTTTTACAAAACCTTTTAGAGACTTGACTTGTGACAATTGTATTATAGCATATGACAGTCGCGTCCTACGTGCTTTCTTGCTCATGTACATGTCTCGTTTCTAGTTGTCGACGTCATCTTGCCCACTTAACCGTCTGGTGATGTTGACACGCGATTTCTAGTTGCCAATGTGTTCTTGCTTACCTACAGTCTGATAATATGGTTGAAAAGTCGTTTCCGGTTGTCGTTGTCTTCTCGCTTACATACATGCAAGTCCAGTATGGTCTTGCTTTTATACCTTGTAGTACATGGATATTCTACGATCAGCTACCAACCGTTGACAAATAAAACTGATAGATGGTTTGTATGTAAACCTATTGTATTTATCATGGTCGTAGAAATGACATTACAAGAAAAAAAAATATATAGAAAGAAACTTTGCGGTACGGCGTTCACTACTTTATCGCATTTATTTTGTTATGGATTTTTCAGTTAAGATTCACGTGTAAGATTCTTATGTTCTTAGTTGTACTAGATAGATCAGATGCTATAAAACTTTTAAGTAAGTAAGAAGGATAACTCTTCCATTCTAGTTAAAGCTCGATATACAAAATACTTTAATTGCTACAGATCTTATTCAACATTCTTCCAAATGGAAAAAAATGCACAAAATTGATGTTCAAGTGTTTATTCTATGCAAGTGCTTACCGTGCAATAACCATTCTTGTCTTGGTCTGCCTTCCACAATAATCTGTTTTACAACAGATATGTATGGTTTCATTGGTCTACTCAATATGAGACAACGAAACAGGAATTTTTGGTTAGGATGATAAAATTATTGCATAAATGTTTTATGATACTCTAAAAGTGATTTAATTGAATTCCAAATCCAGATACTAATTGTTAATTGGAGTCAATATTTAACGTATTACATTTTGAATTTACTGATAGCAATTTACGAAATAATGGTATAGTGACATTTCTATCGATCCATATAGTTTACACAGAAAAAGCAGAATGTTTTTTTTTCACAAGTCAAAATACAATTTTAGCAAATGTACACTGACTAAGGGCAATTGTATTAACTAGTTTCATTACTAATTCGACCTATATTTGAAAACGCAGGGGAATCAAAACGTAAATTAAGGTTTGAGAGATTGATGAAAATTGAAATTTATCTGGTGATACTTCTTAAGTATTAGTGTTTGGCGAAATGTTAGCAATTGACCTGATACGATCGTAAACCAATAGATTCTTATGTCATACCTGTAC
Source organism: Atrina japonica (assembly GCA_030159075.1). Taxonomy (NCBI): domain Eukaryota; kingdom Metazoa; phylum Mollusca; class Bivalvia; order Pterioida; family Pinnidae; genus Atrina; species Atrina japonica. The sequence continues at coordinate 99,753 of BROG01000936.1, read as the reverse complement.
TTTTACCGAGGAAATATAAATTTATTGGGATCTTACACCAACAGACTTAGCCTAGGAATAAAATAAGGGTTAAATCAGGGATTTTGTTTTTGAATTTTAATCTTTTAATTATTTGAAAATACAAATTCAATATATACCACTTGTGTCACACAGCAATAAGTTTAAGAATAATATTAACCATTATATAATACGAGAATATATTTGCATCATTGTGAAACATCATAAGCGGCAGGGGAATATGATGACTTAAACGAGTTGTCAGAACGTCACACTCTGTTTAGTCCCACTGAAGCCTAAGCGTATTTAGTGAGACCGGTTGCCTGCATACTTGTGGAAGGCCGATGCTCTCTTCTCGGTACATAGTAAGCCGGTTTCCCACTCAGCCATAGATACTAGGCTGCCACCATATAACTGAAAAAATGTTCAATGTTGTGTAGACATCATTTAGATAAACAACGGTATACATTATGGACTATGCCATGGCCCGATTCCAATACATTGAAGGTTTGGACTGTGTCGACGATTACCAAGACAAAGAATAAATGTTTCAATGGATAATTAAAACATAAAAACCAATTACTATTCGTTTGAAGAATCAAACGCAACTTACAAACCGTCAATATTGGACGCCCACGAACTTCTGTCTGGTTTAGAGAAGACATCAAGTGCCACGATAGAATTAGCATCTATCATTTGATGTAATCTAGAGTTATATTTTTAGCACAATTTCCATATTCAATTAGATCGAACCCAAATAATATACGTTTGCTATACCAATGTTAATCTCAATCAACATGAGGTACAGAAACTACATTTGCCTATTTATAAGATATTCACCTGGCAAGTGGGAGGTTCGGGGTCCGAATTCAGTTGTGTTGTAGTTAATATGTTTCCACATATCCAATGAATGGTCTATATTATGTACTTAACATTAGAAATCAAAATGTAATGGATGAGAATCAATATCGGGTTCCAGTACCATGGAGGAAACCAAACTTTGGAGAATTTCAAATTACTTAGATCTTAGTTCTTAAAATTTATCTAACTCGGTACATCTGTAACTGATGGCAGGTATAACAAACCTGGCGTGAAGGATAAAATTGCTTGCTGCTAAAATTGTTAACTTTATTACGGTTAATCGGACATGCACTCAATGTTTCGATTTTCCTTAATAACATGGTGTGATAAAAGTTCTTTGGAAAGAAAAGACAAGTGAAATGACAATAACATGGGCCACAAGTTTGGTAGCAGAGACACAATAAATAATCACAAAACATACATGGAAGGACGATGCATCATGCAGACCTGTAATTTGTCGGAAGCTGGATTGCTCGTTCATCTGTAGAAATTGTTACTGTCGGGTATGAAGGAGATTGCAATATTCACTTCGATTATGACCTTTCTATCGTTTCTAATCCTTTCCAGTTTGTTCGTCTTCTAGGGAAAATAAATGTTACCTGACAAAACAAACCATATCGCGAATCTATTTTCATGATCATGTGCGTAGGAAAGAATGATGTGTCCTGAAGCCTATGTCTATAGCAATTCAGAGCAAGGATTTTGTTATACAGATCGATTTCAGTTTTAAAAAGTACATACTCTTTACAAATGTGGTATTGATTTATTCATAGTAAAATTATGTTTGTGAAAACACTTCATCAATGCAGAAAAAAAATTAATACATAATGTTTGTGCATAGTAAATATTTCATATACATGAAACCAACATGTTGATACAAGTAAGATAATTTCGTGCATATTAATTTACATGTAATATCATCTCCAGTATTTGTGTGATATTATATAATTGTCTTTCAATTCTTGGTATTGAAATTTTATGTAGCAGTATACTATTTCATTGTTTTAATCTCACTATGACTAGTGGGAGAATCAAACACGACAATTTCATGAAATATTTCTTTTTTGGTACAAGCATAAAATGATAATTCAAGTAAATAAGTGCATCTATGTGAAGCAGGTGTTTGAAAGTTGCATAAATGTCAATTAATAGTGGGTGTTATATAAATCGTTGATGGCAGCAGTACTTAGGATATAGTTGTTTACCGGTTCTGCATCATGCGGATAAATTCTGTAAAAAAAATAACCATGAATTAGCTGAAGTGTATAAGATACTGTATCGGTTAAATGTAATCGTTTGAAACTAGCGTAAGGGAAGTGGCTGTCAATTAAATCCCCAATGCAGAATCGTGGCCACGGAACATTAAGGGTGAGTCAGAAAGAGGGTATTTCCTTTTTTTGTTTTTGGCGAGAAAAAAGAAAAAGAAAATTTTCTATCAGTGATCACAAATACTCTTGTGCATATCACATGTTATCTGAGATACAGATACCATTATATGTCAATTTTGTGAGTCTCCTTCTGACTTTATGCAGTTATATTGCATACCTTTACGATAGATCAACATAGCAAATAAAGAATATAAAAATCAGACAACGAAGTAATAATCTTCAGAATGTTCAAGAGACAATATACAAATCTGACGAACATAGGACAAACACGGATCTCTGAAAATCATGAGGTGACTTTTGTGGTTATAAGATACGTTTCAATACGTTATAAGATAAGTATCGACTGGCCCTGTTCTACTTTCAGTATGAAGAGTGTGCACCATACAAAATAGTCGTAATAATCAGGACAACTTTTGGAGTAAAATCTAGAGAATTTTATCACATTAACATCCTAAATAGCATTTAAATTCTGGAAACAAACATTCAAAATCATACACATACCTGTATAATTTATTTTTCCATCACCATCGAGGTCTGCCTCTTTTATCATTTTTTGAATTTCTTTGTTCGATAACTTTTCTCCCATATGTTGCATGACTTGTCGAAGTTCCGTTGCACTTATTACTCCATCTCCATTTTTGTCGAAAACTTTAAAGGCATCTTTGATCTCTTGCATTTCCTGACTTTCTGAATGCTTCTTTGCCATCATGCGTATGAATTCGCTGAACTCAATCGTACCATTTCCTATTAGAACATTCAATTAGATTTAGCATAGTCTTAGAAAAGTCTGTTTAGAAAAAGTGGACTAGACGTTTAGCCATAAAAATGAAACCGGTATTATTACAAATTTACACCTCTTAAGATTTTTCCACGCCTGCTACATTTCAGTAACTTGGCGTTCAACTAAATAACCAACTGTGGTATGTTTTAAAAGTATCCTGTATTTCTTTACACAAAATAACGTTAATGCCTAAAACATAAGGCTATTCCATGTATGTTGCATACGTTGCGAAGGTATATATGAAAACCTGAAGAACATATAAGGAACAAAATCGAAAAAGGCGCGAATAAATGCAGGATCACATCGGTAATCCGGGCTATCTCGAAAGTTCCCCATTGATATAATTTTAAATTCCGTTCAACAATGGTCTGCGCAGTGTCAGTTGCCATTTTGGTAGTTACCTTTCAATACTGTTTTATCGACGACCAGTCATTCAATAACATCAACATAATATTTTAATATTTTGCTAATTGTTGGAATAGATTTTATTTGTGGAAGGCAAATGGTTTCTTCCCGGGTATATTGTAACCGAGTTTTCTCCTCCACAATTAAAAACTGGTCGCCACCATGTAATTGAAAAATTATTGACAAGTCAGAACAAACAAACAGAACCACGTGTTTGTGCATATTCATACGCCATACTAAACCGATGATAGGAGGTAAACATGACAAAACACTTTTGGTCTCTAATTCAAAGTCGCTGCACTTCCATAATATTTACTTCTGTATTATCGTTTATGGGAAAGAGGAAGGAAGAATAATTCTGAAAAATAAAGGAATTCAAAAATGTCTTTGAGAAACCTTATACATGTAGGAATGAAAAATAAACAGTTAAGATCCCCAAGTTTGTATAGTTAATATTGCAAATAAACTGTTATCATTATTCTGATATTATCATTATTATTGTTAATACCAGTATCATCATCATCATCATCATCATCATCATCAAATTTAAAATTAATCTTTTTATTAATATTATGACTTTAAATGGATATCTGTTTGCATGTCAACGCAATGTATACGTTTTGGGTGATCAGCTTTATTCTAACACTAGATCATATGATATTGCAGCTAAGTGAATATGCAGACATATAAACTGTTAACACCTTTTTCTTTCAAAATCAGCGCCAAGAGACAGTGATGTAAACAATTTACATGTGATTTGCAGATAATTCTTTTTGCAGAGAATACTTTTTGTCAGTTGTTGTAATACTATCTTCTTTCTGAATGTTCCTCTTGAAAAAGCCGTGTCTTCAAAAGCTTTATATTTATTATTTTCTATAGTTTCATGTCATACAAATTTAGCCACATTTCTTTTTTCGGCTAATATACGAGTAGGAAATGATAACTTGCAACATCGAAACTAATGTTTACAGACACCATAGGTGTGAACATCAATATCAACATACTCAACCCATAACAAAGTATGTTGTATGTAGAAACAAGCCATTAAAAGCACAAGCATGTGAGACAGACATTTTTCTGGTCCCGATGGACGACAAAACTTGGTAAGATCAGTGCTATTAGTAATTGATTCCGTTCGGCTACATGTATTTTGCTGATTGTACAAACATAACGTCTTTTCTCAATAGATATGCCGTCGGTATCATAACTGATCGACATAAAATGTTGGAATAAAATAAATAAGGTTTTTGTAAAAAATGATTTTAATGCATGGGTAGTGATTAAATGGGTGACACGTGTGCATTTCCGATTTGCATTACTAGCAATACTGTAGGTAGGAACAAAACATCAAAACAAAAGGCATGTAAGATATAGATTTAATCTCGGTTCCATATAGTTCATAGATTAGTAACATAAACTATTTCCATCTTAATGTCGTCGGCATATATGATTGATTAATATATCATAGATATCGAAATAAAATCGATATGATCTTTGGGAATGAAAATGATTCACATCTATTTTTATTTCCTGTTTTATATCCCGCCAATAATTTTCACACACTATGAGACAAAACCAGCCTTAAGTGCCAAAAGTTTGATATACGCTTTGAGCTAACCCCAACGCATTGAGGGTTCCTATACGTGCCACGCCTTCTGTGACAATGGATGTCGGTTTCGAATATCATCCGGAAGACCTGTGACTTTCACTTGTATGCTGATTGCTTGGCAAGAGAACAGTCACTGCCATTTTAAAAGTCTTTGGTGTGACCCGGAACCCGGAATCGTACCCGGAATTTCCCGCTAGGGAATTGAATGCCCTAACACTAGACTACCACAAGCGGTTCATGTATGTTGGTATAATGTACGTAGAAGTGTATATTTCAATTTGCAGGAACTGTTCAAAGTAAAAGAATTTATTGCGATTAATTCATAAATCATAAAGTTTTACTCTCACCATCGACATCCACATCATTTATCATATCTCGTAGCTCCATACTTGTCGGGTGTTGCCCAAGGGTTTTAAGTACCGATCCCAATTCCTTTGGTGTAATCCTTCCGTCTTTGTTTTTATCAAACATGATAAAGGCCTCCCGGTACTCTGTGTAGGTAATAGAGAAATATTTTACATCAACTAGACAATAAAAGAAACAACCTTTTTGACCATTTGTATTAGCCCCTATTTCTTTACAATACTACACTTCTTATATTATGTGTATAATAGACAGGGGATGCTTACTCTACCATGGCACCTGACCCCACTTCTGGGTTCCCAGAGGTCTGTGTTTGTCCAAATTCATCAGACTTGTATCTGTATCCTGGACATCCTTACGATTTATGCTTTGGCTTCTAAGAGTTTTATATTTACAACCAATGAATCGTTGGCACTACCTTTGGATCGTTTAAGTCTTCGAGTGTATATATAAACCCAGTACCTGGTATTTCGGTACTAGCTGATTAATTAATACTAAGGTAATATTTCCAATGGATAGCACTGTTTAAATTTTAAATTCCCCAAAAGTCAAGGTAGTCATCATCGTACAGTGGTTACTTTGATAAAATTTTTTGGAGTATATTCTTTTTCGCACTGACACACCATTTAAATTCTAAATTTGTCAAAAGTTAAGATAGTAATCTTTGTACAGTGGTTACTCTTAGAAAGATTTTGGTATATATCCTTTTTCGCACTGATACACCATTTAAATTCTAAACTCGTCAAAAGTTCAGATAGTAATCTTTGTACAGTGGTTACTCTTAGAATTGGCTATGCATTTAGATTTATTATTTGGGCTTGTAGGATACCACTTTCCCTTTAGAAAATCAATTGAAAATTGGAGCTCATTTGATGAAGTCTTATTGACAGAAACGATTGTCTACAGCATTATAACTTTGGCAGTATGTTTAACTGAGACCGAATGAGAATCATAGTTTACAACAGACAAAAACAAATGTGTATAGTAAAATGCCAAAAGAGGTATAGTAAAATCCATTTAACTTGGCGGGACAAGTCTTGTGGACACTTTCTTGACCTTGTTAGATTTAGGTAATAGAGGATAGTGATACTAAAACTGGTTATAGTAACCGTCCCTACTGGTTAACATATCTACAGTTATCCAATGATAAATGATTTTTTTTTCAGTTTTCATGAAGCTCGTCGTAACCCAAAAATGAGTAGAATCATCTATGATAATTGACCTATCGCCAAATTCCCGACATGACATCTTTTGGCAAACTTAAGAGCCACGTGTCAGACCTTTGGTGATAGGTCAATTAAAAAAGGTTTCTGCGCCCCGCCAAGTTATGTGAATTAAACTATACAGTTAACATTGATTTTGTATACTATTATCTATAAAGAGAATGAACAAATTTACCAACAATATTTGCATGCATGAAAAAAAAACTTCAAAGGTGCATGTAATCAAACAAGATTGATTTTATATTTGACACGCCCAATCAAAGGAAACACTCAAATTGTAATGATGAGTAGAGGGTAATCATTATTTGAAATTTATTACAGATCACCGTGCACTCCTTACCGATAATGCATGAAATACTTACATATAATACCGTTTATGATGTATATAAAATATTGACAACCTGTTAGTGTCGGTGAATTACAAATTTGTTTATGTGTTCTTTTTGACGTCTCGACCACCAGTAATGCAAAATGGATTTCAAGCAGATGCATTAGCATGTCGTGTCTGATGCTATCTAGATTACTTTAATTCCCATATGTCTGGGATTCCTGTTGCATTATTATTAGTGTGGTGTATAATACAAGCTATATTTCTTTTTTCTCGTAATATCCATTTTCAAAGCAATTTGTAGCATGTTATTATTTTTGTAGGATATATTGGGTCGATACGGCGATAGCACATTTCCTCAAGGTATATCATACACTATTTGCAATTGAAAAGGGTTTTTATCACTAAGTACGATAAGAATAAATAAACTTTCATGATACATCATTTGGAGAAGGCAAAGTGTCTGATGTAGGTTTACAAAAATGATATATATCTCATAACAAATATATGTTAAAAAAGAAAAAAAGGGAAATAAAATCTCTTAAGCCAAAACAGCACAAATAACCAAATACATAAATTAATTAATCATCATCGTAGTCGTCGTCATCGACATCGTCGTAATCATTATCATCATCATCATCATCTTTTTTTTATTATAATTAGTTAGTCACTATGGAATGACCCATTTTTGCAAAATATAAATATATTTTCCGCTGTCAAAACCTAAGAACAATCAAGCATGTGCGTCATCATAAGTGTACTTTTGTCCATTTCATGTGCGTCATTATAAGTGTCCTTTTATCCAATGCATGTGCGTTACTATAAGTGTCCTTTAGTCCATTTCATGTGCATCATCATCAGTGTCCTTTTGTTCAATACATGTGCGTCATTATAAGTGTCCTTTTGTACAATACAAGTGCGTCATCACATGTGTCCTTTTGTCCAATACATGTGTGTCATTATAAGTGTCCTTTTGTCAATATATGTGCGTCATCATAAATGTCCTTTTGTCCGATGCAAGTGCGTCACCATAAGTACCCTTTTGTCCAATACTTGTGCGTCATCATCAATGTCTTTTTTGTCCATTTCATGTACGTCATTATAAGTGTCCTTTCGTGCAATATATAATGCGTCATCATAGATATCCTTTTCTCCTATACTTGTGTGTCATTATAAATGTCCTTTTGTCGAAGACATGTGTGTCACTATAAATGTCTTTTTGTTCAATACATGTGCCTCATGTGCCCTTTTGTCCAATACATATGCGTCACCATAAATGTTCTTTTGTCTAACACATGTGCGTTCCCATTAGTGTCCTTTTGTCCAATATATGTGCGCCATAAAAAATGTCATTTTGTCCTATACAGGTGTGTCATAATAAGTATCTTTTTCTCCAACACAATGCATCATAAATAATGTATTTTTGTCCAATACATTTGCGTCATCATAAGTGTCCTTTTCTCCAATACATTACGTCATCATAAGTGTAATTTTTTCTACTGCGTGTGCGTCACCATGAATGCCATTTTGTTCAATTCATGTGCGTCATAATAAGTGTCCTTTTGTGCAATACATATGCGCCAACATAAATGGCATTTTGTCTACCAGATGTGCGTCACTATTAGTGTCCTTTGTTCTTATATATGTGCGCCATCATAAATATCATTTTCTCCAATGCATGTGCGTCATCATAAGTGTCCTTTTGTCTGCTACATGTGCGTAACCATAAGTATTCTTTTGTCCAATATATGTGAGTCATCAGAAGTATCCATTTCTGCTATACATGTGCGTCATTATAAGCGTCCTTTTATCCTACACATGTTCGTCATTATAAGTGTCTTTTTGTCCTATACATATACGTCATTATAAGTGTCCTTTTGTCTGATACATTGCGTCATCATAAGTGTAATTTTTTTTTCTGCGTGTGCGTCACCATAAATGTCCTTTTGTCTGATATATATGCGTCATCATAAGTGTCCTTTTGTCCTATACATGTACGTCAGTATAAGCTCCTTTAATACATTGCATCAACATAAGTGTCCTTTTGTCTACTACATGTGCATCACCATCAGTGTATTTTTGTCATATACATGTTCGTCGTCGTAAGTGTCCATTTGTCAAATATTTGCGTCATAATAAGTGTCCTTTTGTCCAATGCAAATGCTTCACCATAAGTGTCCAATCTATGTGTGGCATCAAGTTTCTTTTTGTCTACTTCGTGCGTGCGTCATCATAAGTGTCCTTTTGTCTACTACGTGTGCGTCATTATAGATGTGCTTTTGTCCAGTACATGCGCGTTATGATATGTGACCTTTTGTTTATTACGAGTGCGTCATCAAATGTGTCCTTTTATCAACGTAAACGTGTTTGTAATTTTCGTTCGTCTACCGTATGTTAATGTCACACCGAAGCACATCTATTCTTTACGTATGTCAACATAAATGTTTCTGTCAACTGTTAGTGGTTTAATATAATTGTCGTTTTTTTCCTGAATGTTTCATTACGATTTTCCTTTTATAAACTTTACATGTGTTAATATAAATTTCTGTCTACTGCACGTGTCATCATGAATATCCTTTTGTCTTTTCCATGTTCGTCGATACGAATGTTTCCCTCTGTGTTCTATGTGTGTTTATAAAAGTGTCCCTTTTTTCTGTATATGTTTACATTTCCCTCTGTATTGTGTATGTGTTAACATAAGTGTCTCTGTGTTCTTATGTGCTTAAATAAATGTTCCTGTGTTCTTTATGTGTTTACATAAGTGTCCCTCTGGGTTCTGTATATGGTTGGACATAGGCGTATCTCTGTGTTCTATGTGTGTTTACAAAAGTATACCTGTGTTTTTTATATGTGTTTACATAAGTGTACACTTGTGTTTTGTATGTGGTTGGACATAAGTGTCCCTCTGTGTTCTATATGTGTTTACATAAGTGTACCTCTTTGCTCTTTATGTGTTTACATAAGTGTACCTCTGTGCTCTATATGTGTTTACATAAGTGTCCCTCTGTGTTCTGTATGTGTTTACATAAGAGTCCCTCTGTGTTCTGAATGTGTTTACAGAAATGTACCTCTGTGTTCTATATGTGTTTACATAAATGTCCCTTTGGGTTCTATATGTGTTTTCATAAGTGTCCCTCTGTGTTCTGTATGTGTTTACATAAGTGTCCTTCTTTGTTCCATATGTGTTTACATATGTGTCCCTCTGTGGTCTATATGTGTTTACATAAGTGTCCCTCTGTGCCCTATAGGTGTTTACATAAGTGTCCCTCTGTGTTCTGTATGTGTTTACATAAGTGTCCTTCTTTGTTCCATATGTGTTTACATAAGTGTCCCTCTGTGGTCTATAAGTGTTTACATAAATGTACATCTGTGTTTTGTATGTGGTTGGACATAAGTGTCCCTCTGTGTTCTATAAGTGTTTACATAAGTGTACCTCTGTGTTCTGTATGTGTTTACAGAAATGTACATCTGTGTTTTATATGTGTTTACAAAAATGTCCCTTTGGGTTCTATATGTGTTTACATAAGTGTCCCTCTGTGTTCAGTATGTGTTTACATAAGTGTCCTTCTTTGTTCCATATGTGTTTACATAAGTGTCCCTCTGTGCCCTATATGTGTTTACATAAGTATACCTCTGTGTTCTGTATGTGTTTACATAAGCGTACCTCTGTGTTCTGTATGTGTTTACAAAAGTGTCCCTCTGTGGTCTTTATGTGTTTACATAAGCGTGCCTCTGTTTTCTATAAGTGTTTACATAAGTGTACCTCTGTGTTCTGTATGTGTTTACAGAAGTGTACATCTGTGTTCTATATGTGTTTACATAAGTGTCCCTCTGGGTTCTATATGTGTTTACATGAGTGTCCCTCTGTGCTCTCTATATGTTTACAGAAGTGTACCTCTGTGTTGTATATGTGTTTACATAAGTGTACCTCTGTGTTCTGTAAGTGTTTACATAAGCGTACCTCTGTGTTCTGTATGTGTTTACATAAGCGTCCTTCTGGGTTCTATATGTGTTTACATAAATGTCCCTTTCGGTTCTATATGTGTTTACATAAGTGTCCCTCTGTGTTCTGTATGTGTTTACATAAGTGTCCTTCTTTGTTCCATATGCGTTTACATAAGTGTCCCTCTGTGCCCTATATGTTTTACATAAATATACCTCTGTGGTCTATATATGTTTACATAAGCGTACCTCTGTGTTCTATATGTGTTTACATAAGTGTACCTCTGTGTTCTATATGTGTTTACAGAAGTGTACATCTGTGTTCTATATGTGTTTACATAAATGTCCCTCTGTTATCTGTATGTGTTTACATAAGTGTCCTTCTTTGTTCCATATGCGTTTACATAAGTGTCCCTCTGTGCCCTATATGTTTTATATAAATATACCTCTGTGTTCTGTATGTGTTTACATAAGCGTACCTCTGTGTTCTGTATTTGTTTACATAAGTGTCCCTCTGTGGTCTTTATGTGTTTACATAAGCGTACCTCTGTGCTTTATATGCGTTTACATAAGTGTACCTCTGTGTTATGTATGTGTTTACAGAAGTGTACATATGTGTTCTATATGTGTTTACATAAGTATACCTCTGGGTTCTATGTATCTTTAAATTAGTGTCCCTCTGGGTTCTATATGTGTTCACATAAGGGTACCTCTGTGTTCTGTATGTGTTTTCATAAGTGTACCTCTGGTTTCTATATGTGTTTACATAAGCGTACCTCTGTGTTGTATATATGTTTACATAAGTGTTCGTCTGTGTTCTGTATGTGTTTACATAAGCGTACCTCTGTGTTCTGTATGTGTTTACATAAGCGTACCTCTGTGTTCTGTATGTGTTTACATAAGTGTCCCTCTGTGTTCTATATGTGTTTACATAAGTGTACCTCTGGGTTCTATATGTGTTTACATATGTGTACCTCTGTGTTCTGTATGTGCTTAAATAGTGTACCAGTGTGTTCTGTATGTGTTTACATAAGTGTACCTCTGTGCTCTATATGTGATTACATAAGCGTTCCTCTGTTTTTACGTACCTCTGTGAATAAGTGTACCTCTGTGTGTGTAAGTGTACCTCTGTGCTCTATATGTTTTTACATAAGCGTACCTCCGTGTGGTTACATAAGCGTACCTCTGTGTTCTATATGTTTTTACATAAGTGTCCCTCTGTGCTCTATATGTGTTTACATAAGCGTACCTCTGTGTTCTGTATGTGTTTACATAAGCGTACCTCTAGGTTCTATATGTGTTTACATAAGTGTACCTCTGTGCTCTATATGTGTTTACATAAGCGTACCTCCGTGTTCCATGTGTTTACATAAGCGTACCTCTGTGTTCTATATGTGTTTACATAAGTGTACCTCTGTGTTCTGTATGTGTTTACTCTGGGTTCTATATGTGATTACATAAGTGTACCTCTGTCTTATGTATGTGCTGAAATAGTTACCACATAAGTGTTTACATAAGTGTACCTCTGTCTCTATATGTGATTACATAATCGTTCCTCTGTGTTCTATGTGTTTACATAAGCGTACCTCTGTGTTACATAAGTGTACCTCTGTGCTCTATATGTGTTTACATAAGTGTACCTCTGTGCTCTGTATGCGTTTACATAAGCGTACCACAGTGTTCCATGTGTTAACATAAGCGTACCTCTGTGTTCTATATGTGTTTACATAAGTGTACCTCTGGGTTCTATATGTGTTTACATATGTGTACCTCTGTGTTCTGTATGTGCTTAAATAGTGTACCAGTGTGTTCTGTATGTGTTTACATAAGTGTACCTCTGTGCTCTATATGTGATTACATAAGCGTTCCTCTGTGTTCTATGTGTTTACATAAGCGTACCTCTGTGTTCTTTATGTGTTTACATAAGTGTACCTCTGTGCTCTATATGTGTTTACATAAGTGTACCTCTGTGCTCTATATGTTTTTACATAAGCGTACCTCCGTGTTCCATTTGGTTACATAAGCGTACCTCTGTGTTCTATATGTTTTTACATAAGTGTCCCTCTGTGCTCTATATGTGTTTACATAAGCGTACCTCTGTGTTCTGTATGTGTTTACATAAGCGTACCTCTAGGTTCTATATGTGTTTACATAAGTGTACCTCTGTGCTCTATATGTGTTTACATAAGCGTACCTCCGTGTTCCATGTGTTTACATAAGCGTACCTCTGTGTTCTATATGTGTTTACATAAGTGTACCTCTGTGTTCTGTATGTGTTTACATAAGTGTACCTCTGGGTTCTATATGTGATTACATAAGTGTACCTCTGTCTTATGTATGTGCTGAAATAGTGTACCACTGTGTTCTGTATGTGTTTACATAAGTGTACCTCTGTGCTCTATATGTGATTACATAATCGTTCCTCTGTGTTCTATGTGTTTACATAAGCGTACCTCTGTGTTCTATATGTGTTTACATAAGTGTACCTCTGTGCTCTATATGTGTTTACATAAGTGTACCTCTGTGCTCTGTATGCGTTTACATAAGCGTACCACAGTGTTCCATGTGTTAACATAAGCGTACCTCTGTGTTCTATATGTTTTTACATAAGTGTACCTCTGTGCTCTATATGTTTTTATATAAGCGTACCTCTGTGTTCTGTATGTGTTTACATAAGCGTCCCTCTAGGTTCTATATGTGTTTACATAAGTGTACCTTTGTGTTCCTAAAAACGTGAAATAGTCATCTTTTACAGTTGCTACTATAAGATGGATTTTAAAATACATTTAGGTTATTGTTTGACCTTGTATGATACTACTTTCTGTTTGGTTGATAGGAAAGATCGTCTTAAGTATTTGTTTTGGTCCTATGTTTGGCAAAACTATAACTTATTCATGTTTATAATGTTGATTAAGTGTCCGTCCGACTTTTTATGTTTGTGAGTTAAATTTTGTTTCTTTACTTTAGTTAACATTTTCTATCAAAAGCATTTTCCATTTAGTTTGTGATATCAGCATTCTGACCATTTGTCTCTATATAAGCGTCAATAAGTTTGGCGTCATTTTTACCTTTTAGAAATTTGTCAACTTTGGACCATGGCAAATATGATTGAATAGGGAACATAATAATATCACTGTAATTACAATTACTTTATACACAAAGTATCTTTTATTTTGTTGAATATGTTTCATTGCCATGGGGTGTTTACATACCGATATACATAAATATGATTTTTTTCTTATTAATATCAACATTTATATAAAATTAAAATATTAATTTGTACGCGTTTCGAACTCGCAATTAGTACGTAATACACCATTTTCTGGTTATCTCATTCCGTTCGGATTTTTCGAGTCATTGTATACCTAAGTCACGTGATATCAACACAATCGGGGGCAATCAGCATGGTGGTATACTGTGAACTCGTATACGTTGTGCTGACTGCCTGTTGAATTATTCAAATGTCCCACTACCACTGCCTCGCAAAAGGATGTAAATTGGAGAAGAAAATATATGGAAACATGTAGTCTGTTTGTTTATTTGTTTTCCCAGCGAAACAGAACAAGAAATTGCATGACAGTTGGAGAATTTCAGCAGGTCGACTTTTAGTTTTTAGTAGTTTTACATCACGGATACGTCAAATTATTAAAACTGTGACATACCCTGCAAAAACTGTTCAAAGTCGCATATATAAGATGTACACTAGACAGGAATTTATATATAGATTAATTTAATTTTTATGAGTAACTGTGATAGTAGTAAAGATTGCTGACGCATGCCATTTATTCGATGAATTGTCATCTCAGTGGATGTTAATGTAAACCGGAAGCCCCGCTGCCCCCAACGGCGAATTGAAACATAATTTGACAAACTGGGAACGTAAAAGGACAACTCGAAAAAGGGCTATTATGTTTAATATTGCCAAACGTTGGAGAACTATAGCTTGCAGGTATGACGCTGTTGTAGCATTCAAAGAATAATATCGCATATGGAGCATTGCATGTACAGCAACATTTAATCAGTATTTCTTAAGCGTTTAGTGTGAGTGTGTGTGTGAGACACTATTTTGGATTTGTAAAAAATTACATATTTTGTCTAACATGTTATACATTACAACAAATCCTCCAGTGCAGATATATTTGATATGAATTGTAATGCTATACCTGCCAATTTTTCTTTGGAGAGCTGCTCCACCTGAAAAATATACGAAATATATCAGTTGTATATTTTAGATCTACATTATTAATTGTCATGAAACATTTGATAAATATGATATAACAAGTAATGCATGATAGTACCATGTTAATTGTTACTTTACAAGGTCTATGTGTTGAAGTAATTGCTTACTCATTAGATTAGTTTTATATAATTTTCCAGCTTTTGTGGTCTCTCAAGTAATCCAATTTCCTAAAATTAAATCCTCATAAAGAGTCATTCTGCACAAAACAAGCTGTTTTTGCGTTTACAGTAAAATTTCCCCATGTTTAGGTCGATTTCATGATATAATTTTTTTTCAACCATCATGGTTCTCAATTTGGAATGTTCTATATCGTATTCGAAGATAATTGTCAAACCGTTTACAGCAAGTTCATAACAAAACAGGGGGATAACTTCTGGACTTGCTGTTTTGACAATAATTGTGAAATACGATATAGGGCCTATAACATAACTGTGAAACATAACTGAATTGTATGCATTAAGTGGGTGTAATAGGCTAGCCCACTCGCTCAATAACTTAAGTTACTCGTGTTCGGTTTGAAACGTGACAATGAATGGAAATAAGGTTTCAAAGACACTTTTTCTCAATTGCGATTACAAAGAATGGTTTGCTGGTTTATACTATGAATGCTATGAATGTTATTGCATTGTTCAGTCAGTATTCTAGTCAAATAACTTACGGAAATCAATTTTAGTTTAAAATTCATAGTACAATGTAACTGAATTTGAAAAAATAAATCTGATATATTTTAAAACAATTAACATTTTTTTTACAACTTATATTAATGAATCTTGTTGGCACTGATGCTTGCGTGAGCGGAACCTAACTGTGGGATAAAAACCGGGGTACCCAGAGAAACCAACATGTCCGAACTAGTGGACACTATACCATCTCACAAACTTTCCTGTCTAATCCGTGAAGCAGGTGTGGTTTCTACAGCACATTTTATAATTTAGAGGTACCCTTTCACGGAATGGCATGTGTTTGAAAATTTATACTCATTAAACTTATGTTTTGATTTATTAGTTTTTTGTTTTTTTTATTTAATAAATTTTATTATGGTATATGGCCAGGATTTCTACATCAACCCCTACAAGTCCACCTGGCTAGGGAGTACGAGGATTTCATATGTCTGAGAGAGAGAGAGAGAGAGAGAGAGAGAGAGAGAGAGAGAGAGAGAGAGAGAGAGAGAGAGAGAGAGAGAGAGAGAGAGAGAGGGGGGGGGAAGAAAGAACCCCCTCAAAATAATAACATCAAACATTTATTATAGAGCTACACAAAAGCACAATAACAATGAACAATAATTAAATGTATTAAGAATATTACATTGTCCTCAGCCAACAAAGAGGAGTCAGATTTTCGAGGGGCTCTGTCTCCTCTATAAAATTCAATATATATACTTACATATGCATATATACATACACATGTACACACAGACATGAATATATATATATATATATATATATATATATATATATATATATATATATATATATATATATATATATATATATATATATATATATATATATATATATATATATATATATATATATATATATATATAATTATTTTAAGTCATCTCTTGATGTAATACATTTGTATTATTTTATTTTTGTTTTATCAAATTGGTTATTAGTTAATGAAGTGAACATAACTCTATCAACTTGAAGCAATATAAAAATCGCCAGGAGGTTCAGAAGATAATATACAAATCTCGTGAACGCGGGATACGGCACACTGAAAATACAGAAGTGAAATCAAGTGCCACAGTGTGATAAGATATTTAGTATGAAATCTTTCGTATTATGTTTATAATCTATCTGTCTGTCTGTCTGTCTATCTATCTATCTATCTATCTATCTATCTATCTATCTAAGGATTTTAGGTCAATCGCACCTTGTTTATCCACACAAACATAAGTATTTTAACATTTAGTTTTACACTCTGTAATTAAATATATTCTATTCATGTTTTTTTTACGGTAATTCAATATTGCCTATACTAACATTAGTGTTCTGAAGCCAAACTAATTTGATCAATGTTGCAATAAAAAGGTTGCATGTTCTATCTGTTTTGAATAGCATACTTTATCGAACGAATTCAAGAAGGAAGTCCAAATCATGCGCCATTAGAGACTTCTATACTACCTGAGTAAGTTTGAAATATTTAGTTTCCTAGGCGGTAATAGTGCGAATCATGAGTTATTCGACAAATTATTCATATATATTAACGTTCTCTAAAATGTACATGTGATACATAATAGATAGAACCTTTATAATTATACGGACCACTAATTGCTGAGTTTGTTCGTTTATGCATTGCCTGTCGGAAACATCGCGACGTGGTCCTTTGTAATGGTAGTATTTATTATAAAATCATTTTATTGAAGTATTGTGGCCATAAACAGTTTAAAAAATGAAAACTAAATTTTATATATAACTAATGATGTAATAATAATAAAAATAATAATAATAATAATAATAATAATAATAATAATAATAATAATAATAATAATAATGATAATAATAATAAAATAATAATAATAATAATAATAATAATAATAATAATAATAATAATAATAATAATAATAATGTTGAAATGAAACTCATTGATCATTGGAAATTGGCAACTAAGCTATACGACAAACACGACGATTTCAGCTTTCCCATCGTAAAACCACATTTAAGTAATTGTATCCCGTAGTCACCCGCATATTGAGTTTATATTTCACAAAAGATCTGATATGTCAGGACGTGTTCAACATGTGAACATTTCATATACAGATGTATACTACTCGCTGACAAATTATTGACATATATTGGAATATCGAAAACCGCGTTTGATGTCAACGTTCAGCAAATTTTGCGGTTGGTATAATAGTCTTGTTAGCGATTACTTGGGTTGCCTTTTCGTTGGCGGTTGTTGAGACGTCTGTACTAATTATGACGAGGCTTCGTTCCCCACGTATTTCATTTGGATTTGACCGTGGACTCACGGTGGGTGTGACCTGTCGACAGGGGATGCTTACTCCCCCTGACAACTGACCCCACCTCTTGGTTTCCAGAAGTCCGTATTTGTCCATTTTATCCAGATTCGTGTCTGTGTCCTGGTTTTTTATATTCTTCAATCAACGGTATAGTCAACATACTATAATAAGAGTTTAGCTCAGGTATTTTTAATATTCTTTTAGAGTAAATTAAAGATTTCGGACCCTTGTCTTTACTCGACAACAAAATTGACTAACCGTTCTTCTAAGAGTATCGTTTAAAAGATACCATGGTAGTGTATCCTTGGCGAATATTGTGAAAGTGATAATGGATATAGGAGTACAGATGAAATATATAGACTAATTAACTGACTATTACTTTTTAAGTGCAGTGTTTAACTAAACGAATGATAACTACTCTTTTACTAATATAAAGCATCGCCGAACACTGAAAAACGACTAAAGTCCATAGATGTACAGACGGAACATCATTGACTAATTGACTGACTGTACTAAGAATAGTGTTTAAGTAAAAAAAAATGTCTTACTCAGTTTTCGCTGACAAACATTTTATTGAACGAGTATTATCTTACTTAGTTACAACAGAATCAAGCATACATGCTTCATACTTAGACATTTACTTACTATAGACCCCGACGGGAAGCTAACAACTAAGCTATAAGACCGCGGCGATTTCGGCTTTCAACATTTAGGTAGTAATATCCCACAATCACCTGCCTAGGGCATTTATATTTCAGAAATGATCCGATATACCAGGGCGTGTTCAACATATGAACATTTCAGATAAAGAGCTATACTACTGACAAATTACTGACAGAGGGATATTGAAAACCTCTTTTGATGTCAACGTTCAGAAAATTTACGGTCGGTATAATAGTCTTGTTTGCAATTACTCTGTTTCATTAAGTGAAATGTTGAGTTGCCTGCTTGATAGCAGTAGTTGAGACGTTTGTTTGCCTCTGTATATGAAATGTTCATATTTTGAACACGCCCTGGTATATAGGATCATTTGTGAAATATGCAGTGATTGCCTTTTAAATGTGGGAATCCGACGATGGGAAAGTCAAAATCGTTCCGTTTGTCGTTTAGCCTGGTTCTTAAATTCCTGTCTGAACAATTGTTGAGTGTGACATGAAAAGCCATTGAAACAAACACAATAAACATGATATTAATACTATTTCTAATGTCTATTTTTAGCAATAGTGAATCAACGCGGACGTATAAATGCATATTTGTAAAAGCATTATTTAGATACATAATTAATTTACAACAATTAATTTAATCTTCAAAATGGATTCATTTCATTGTGATCTGTTTAAGCACAATAATTGTCTGGTAAGAAAAAAAGATATCTGCAATATGATGTGGGATGCGTCATGTCTCCATTTGTACTACCTACATAATTGCTTTATGGAATGTTAATAGATATAATGAATTGGAGTGGGTGTCACTAGAGACACTAATAAGAGATATGAACGGTTTCAGTCTCCCCAGTCTCTGGACAAACAATTGTAAATGTTGTGGTACACTGCAGTTTTTTTTAAAATATTGATTAATTAGTGAAACCGACTGTTTCTTAATTTTTTTTTTCGCTTTTTCTCATTAAATCGCATCAAGTTGATAAATACTATGTTTAGCTGAGAAAAACTATGTTTAACGGCGTCAAATAAGGAGCAAATATAGTTTTTGCTCAAGAAAACATAGGTTGATTGAGAAAAAAGTTCAGCTTCGCCCGAATTACACTAGCGCAGTAAAACATATTTCCATATTAACCAGATATAATTGGAAATACAACCGAATCAATTACATTTATTTCTCGTTGAAATCTGAAATTTATATTAATCACGTTGACTTACAGAACATAGCATAAAATTTAACAGAATATGAAGATTTAAAAGTATATAATGTCGTAAAAATAAGAAGTAGAATTATATATTGGTTTTTAATTTTGTTTTCTAACACCATTCCCTTTTCTTTACCTGAGCTATGTGATTTTTCTAATCCAGTTACAATATTCGTAAATTGATGTATCCTTTGTTTACGAGTCTGCTTCATTTTCTGATTCTATATATGGCTTCCATGCCATTTTGCGTGTGTCACAACAATAAGGGAAATACTTCAGTTACACTTAAATACACCACGGGGTAGAAAAATGATATACCGAATTATATACATGCAAGAAAAAGAAAATTGTTTCAAAAGAGTTATTACAACTGTTACTGAATCGTATATCCATGGACATAAAAAAATGAACCGCATCTCATTTATAATCCCATTAATCTGTAAAACATACAACTGCTGCTGTTACTTCTACCACTACTGCTATTATTTACTGCGACTACAACAGGAAATAATACTACTGCTATTTACTTACTACTGCGACTACACTACTTCTACTACTACTTACTTCTACTACTGACTATACTATACTACTACTACTATTACTACTACTACTACTACAACTACTACTACTATTACTACTACTACTACTACTACTACTACTACTACTAGAATTTCTACTTTTACTACTACTACTACTACTACTACTACTACTACTACTACTACTACTACTACTACTACTACTACTACTACTACTACTACAACTACTACTACTACTACTACTAGAATTTCTACTTTTACTGCTACTACTACTACTACTACTACTACTACTACTACTACTACTACTACTACTACTACTACTATAACTACTACTACTATTACTACTACTACTAATACTACTACTACTACTGCTGCTGATAATAATAATAATAATAATAATACTAGAAAACATTTCTTTACTTACTTTTGTTCGAAAAAAAGTTTGAAAAAGTAGTTGTTTAAATTTCATATTGAAACCAATAGTTAACCTTTACTTCTTATTCATAAGCTTCTGAATGAATTCTGTTTCATATGAATTAAAAAAGAGAAATGTCAATAAAGGGAAACTGTTAGTGTCAATATAAAACGTTGACGTTTTGCTAAAAGGCTTGGTATCCTAATACTAATAATATGATATATTAGTATCTTTCTATATCCACTTCAGTATACCAGAGCAGAGTAGTGTTAGAAATAAATTTTGTAGTAAAAAGAGTAGATACGTCGTACGTTTTGAAACCACGAATTTGGAAAAAAGTGCATGTTTTAAAATTTTCTAATGACTGTTAGGAATTAATACTTGCATCTTATTTAACATTTAGATATATCGACGACGTTTTGTCAAATAATAATGACAATTTTCATACATATGTCAATGCGATATATCCAAGACATTTTACTTACTACAGACAAAGAAGGGAAATTAACAACTAAGCTATACAAAAAAAAAACCAAAAAAAACCCGCGACGATTTCGGCTTTCCCATCGTAAAATGTCCACATTTAAGTAGTAATATCCCATATTCGCCCGCATATGGAGTTTATATTTCACAAATTATCCAATATGCCAGGGCATGATCAACATGTGAACATTTCATATACAGAGATAAACTACTCAGTGACAAATTCTTAACACAAGGATATCAAAAAAGCGTTTGATGTCCACGTTCCGCAAATTTTACGGTCGATATAATAGTCTTGTTTGCGATTACTGTGTTGAGTGAAATGTTGAGTTACCTGTTCGATTGCGGTTATTGAGACGTCTGTACCAATTATGACGAGGATTCGTTCATTACGTATTTCATTTTAATTTGACTCTGCGGGTGTGAACGGTCCACAGGGGATGCCTTCTCCTCTATGACACCTGATCCCACCTCTTGATTTCAAGAAGTCCGTGTTTCTCCATTTTTTACTAAATTTGTACCTATATCCTGGAAATCCTAATGATTTATACTTTGGAATCTGCGATTTTTCAAATTTACTTTGCTCCTATTTAAAAAATGAATTTATAGTTTTGTTCGTAGTCAACAGCAGATCTTGTAACATATCTACGTTGATTAGAAAAATTTCACATATGAAAAAATCACCGATCTCCAAAATGTACTAGACGACATTTGAAACAAAATGCAACACGATCATTTTAATAGAATCACTAGATAAAAAAAGCTTGCACAAAAGAACTATCAATACCGTATGAGTGGAAATTTAGGGAGACGCAAATTTAGCGTTTAATTTTAGGGATTTTATGATTAAAAAATATACTTCGTACCTACAATGAAGAAGAAATTGTTAGCGGTCACCAACCGCGCTTATAATTCCAAAATTGAATCTTCGCTCAAATTTCTGCTTATACAGTATCTGAATACATTGTACACAAAATTGTTTAAGGTTCTCTTACAATGGCATGGACTTTCTTTAAATTGTATTTGTAATTGTCAATAAATGTCAGAAATCCCAGGTCTTTTCTTATTCGATAAATTAAAGTTTCATTTGAAATTGTACCTTATGCATATTTGCTGCATTTTTAAAAATTATTTCATGAAATTAAAAAACCCATACATTACTTAGGGAATAAATTACATAAATATTATATATTGAAAGCAAAATTGATACAATTGGAAATAAACATTATCTCAATAACATACATTAATCATAATCTGTCGAAAAAGCTTACTTACCATGCTGTGAAAATACACCAACAACCATCAAAACGACGCCAAAGTCAGGAATGTTAGCCTACATGAACATGATAACACTCTGACCTTGGCAAAATTAAATAATTGATGAAAACGTGCTCATTCTTCATTGTTGGAAGGGAAATGATTGGATAATTCCGAGTTGAGGTGTTTCCTTAATATACGCTATTTGTAATTACAAATCTGATGGCAATAAACATAGAATCCTATGAATATTATAAGGCACTTTGAAAGGGATATGTATTCTAAGTTGATAAGCAACATCCATGTTTATCGCAATATGAAGTATCATTGATTGTAGATTGAACAAAAGTATAGAATGAGGGCTTCCATGGAGAGTGGCAAGTTTGGTCAGGAATAAGTTAATTAGATTTTCAAGTGAGGCAAAGGTACAATAAAATTAGCACAAGATTATTTGTTTCATTCGGAAATATTACTACACTTTGTAAGAAATATATAAACATGTATATAGGCTTAAGCAAATACATTGAAATCGAAGGAATTTGAATTGTTCTTTCAAATAAACAGATGTTCATAATAACTGGGTGATAAAGGTAATAAAAAATTTAGCTTCAAATAAAGCGGTTCAACAAGGTTCAATAGAGGTGGATGCGAGTATATATATATATATATACATATATATATATATATATATATATATATATATATATATATATATATATAATATATATATATATATATATATATATATATATACACTCTATGACGGTGTGATTTCATTCTGCATCCAACATTTTAGCAGTATTTGTGTTCTCATATAAAACTTTCAGGACATTTCATTTCACTCAATTTACATGTATATTTCAATTATATATTTCTAAGTGTCAATAGTATATATAAATCTACATATCGTAAAAGACATCTAATAATCTCGGTAATTCCTTTAATTCCAACTATATTTGTAAAGTAAACTTATACTTAAGTGGTATCTGTCACAGATTAATTTATATAGGCTGGATAGGTGAGACATCACTGTTAGTTAATTGTTTTATAGCTCTAAAGGATTAAATATCAATTACGGACTCTTATTATTACTGGCAATAAATTATAACAGTGCTATATATTTTGTACAGTTTCACATTTAGTTCAGTTAGGTTTTTAGAATTGTACACGGAACATACGGGTGTGATTTATGAAAGTACTGAATCCACCTAACCGTTTAGCTAAAAAGTCTAGAAAATTTATGCGACAACTTACGTCATCATTCACACGGTTATCAAATTTAGGAACGGTGAAACTACATGTAAAGTCCTGTTGTGAGGCTATTCACGGCTTTTCCCCTACTCGTGTCAAAAAACTGTTTGCAGTGTTTTTGAACTACCTACGGAAAATTCTTGGACATTTTTATATGTAGAATGTTAAGTAAATCAAATGATCCATTCTCATTTTCATTCAACGATCTTTAAAATGTCACAAAATTTACTTGGCGTCTATGCACGATATTGGTTTTGCCTGCAGCGGAATACAATCGAGGTATTCGCGTATTTTGTACGTATTTTGTAGTATATATATATATATATATATATATATATATATATATATATATATATATATATATATATATATATATATATATATATATATATATATATATATACATATTACCTTGACCTAAAACTAAACCTATATATATTGTATAAACCGTCGAGCGGCACCGTCCTGAATCGTCTAAGAGTAATCAATGTAAAACAATGATTTTTATATTTGAACGTGTTAAATTCGAATGTAGTTAATCACTTGATATTCATATCACATATTGTGTAATGCAATTATTCACTTGATATTTAAAATGCATAGTCTAACATTATTCGACCAGGAATAAGCACAGTAAATTAAGAAGACGTTATTACACAAGTAAAAATCCTTAGTATTTAATCTTAAAGGTGTTTTCAAAATTGTTCATACAAAAATGTACAGCCTAATATAACGATTGTCTTTTCTATTTCAAGCAATTTCATTAGCTGAAAAGTTGACTTTAAACTCAACATTGTTAGTAAGCCACGTATGACACACCAAAATCATATTAATGAGTTAAACTAAGGTTTATATCAGTTAAACCTAGTTTATCTCCAGTTATTATACATTTCATATAAAGATGTAAACTACTCACTGACAAATTATTGTCACGGGGATATCGAAAACTGCGTTTGATGTCAACGTTCCGCAAATTTTACGGACGGTATAATAGTCTTGTTTGCGATTACTCTGTTTCACTAAGTGAAATGTTAAGTGGCCTTTTCGTTGGCGGTTGTTGAGATGTCTGTACCAATTTTGACGAGGATTTGTACCTCATGGTATTTCATTTGGATTTGACTGTGGACTCACGGCAGTTGTAAGCGATCGATAGAGGATGCTTACTCCTCCATTGCACCTGATCCCATCTCTTGGTTTCCAAAGATCCGTGTTTTTTTTTTACCAGATTTGTATCTAGATCCTGGACATCCTAAAGATTTATACTTTGGTATTTGAGATTTTTTATATTTGTGACACATTGTACAGAAAACATTTTTATCTCTTCATTTACATCACATCATCACTAATTACCCAGAATTCCCTTACTTTAATAAAAAAATCAATTTCAAATTCAACTTTCCGATATTTTGCTTTTAAATTCACGCAAAAACTCATAATGGCTGACATTTGAAACTGTAGCCTAGAAAGTATAGTCAAATTCATATATCTTGGCATGGGAATCTTGTGAACCCTTTGTAGACCTATTAGGTTCTGCAGCTAAACGACATTGAAATAACACTGAACAGGGTTATCGTTAATACCCGTCATCATACCTCAGTGTACCTAGTTATAGAATAAAATGCAATCCCCATGAAGCTTGTCTTAACCGAAAAGTGAGTAGAATCATCCGTATGATAATGAAAAGGTTACTCTTCCTCGCCAAATTATGGATCGGTCAACATTTGTACTAAATGTATACTCCGGTCCCATTGTATCGCGGTATTTTTTATTTTCGGATATCCTGCAGCATGACATCGTTTTTTGGAGGTATATTATTAGCAGCAAATTATTGCAGCCATATTGCTTTTCTAAAACATTTTCTGTGAAAATGTCGCAAGATTCTCAGACATATTTTTCAAACCATTGTTATAAATATTGCAGCCTTTTCGAAAATCTTTAGTACCACCTTAAAATGGTCCTCATAAATCAAATTTACTGAACAGACACAACTTTGGCTGTTATTATCTTATTCCCACGTAACCCATTAATACTTTAGTTCACGTGACAAAGTAAACTTGGCCTCGTTATGAGACTAAAATCTCTTTTACCGCAGTACAAGAGAAACACCCTTCAGACAACTTTCGTGATATGGCGAACTTTCAAATAAATATAGAAAATAATTGAATGGCCACAATCAAGGAACCTTTGCAGAAATAATGAAGACAAAATACGTGTCAACACGTGGCAAAAAAACAACAATTGCTATTTAAGTCATGATATGTTTCAAATACGGAAAATGGTTAAGTAACGCGATACAATGGGCCACCAGTATACTCATATTTTTAAGTGATATTTCGAAATTAAACCATTACTGATTGACAATTAAAAGTTTGCATGTTTCAGCAGTTTTTAAATTCTGTTAACTAAAATTTAATTATAAGCATTGAACTTCGGTAAATTTCTCGTACATCAACAGTTTAGTTATCTTTTCATAGTCCCTTACAAATAAAAGAATTGTATTCAATATATAGCATGATAGACGAGACGTATTTTTTATTTCCGAATTTGCGTTTATTGATTTCCATCACTCCGTTTGATCATATACGTAACTATGGACGCCGAAAATTGATGTTACATTTGTAAACTAAAATATTTATGAATAGTGTATATGTTCTCTGGTATGGTGGACTGCACTTCGGAGTCTAGATTAATAATGATAATGTAAAGGATGAAAATGATTAGAAATGTTAACCAAGCTGTTACCCTAACAGTTACATAAAATTTATCATGATTTTAATATCGAATGTAAATCATATACTATATATATATATAAATATATATATATATATATATATATATATATATATATATATATATATATATATATATATATATATATATATATATATATATATATATTACACCAATCAGGGTGAGAAGCAATGTATACTTTAAAAAAAACGAATACAAAGGTATCACGAACATAGTAAACGGCGGTTAAAAATACTGAATACCCGAAAAATTCACTGCCATTTAATTTTTACCATTTCACACTTACATTCCAACCCTGAAACTATTTTGATTTAGGGCGAATATAAGACGGGGTGAATATCTGATTTATCGTAAACGGGACGAAAATGTCCAGGTATACAGTAGTTAGAATACATTCGAAGAAGACATTGTATGTCAAAAACTACAAAGTTCAGTTAACTACAAAGAGGAATACTTTCGAATGACTATTTTCTATTAGACTAAATACGTGTTACGGGCGTATAAATATCGTGCAACAAATATACATGTATATTGACATCTGAATATCATCTCTACAATGGGTTTGATTAAATTTGATAACTAACTACATATTATCTCCAGTATGGATTTCATATTTTAACTATATTCTGATTTATTTGTAGCCTCTGCTGGCAAAAAATTAAAACTTTCTTACAGATGAATATATCATAATTCACACACACACACACACACACACACACACACACACACACACACACACACACACACACACACATATATATATATATATATATATATATATATATATATATATTATATATATATATATATATATATATATATATATATATATATATATATATATATATATATATATATATATTCATTCATTCATTCATCCCCGCTATAGGTGATTGCTCTGAATGTAAATACATCAATCCTTTTTGTTTGCGCTGAAAAAAAAATTCACTTTCGATTATCAGTATTTCTGAATTATCACCAACAAATGCTTAGATTCTGCTTCCAAGACGTTAAATTTTGTAAATTATTAAAAAACAGCTTGAATAGGACATTGTGTATGAGAACCCCATATAAATACAACATAAATGTGTCCATGATTTCAATTTTTCGTGCGAGATGACAAAATTAATATTATATATAAAAATTTCAGATACCAAAGTATAAATCAATAGACTGTCCAGGACATAGATACAAATCCGGTAATAATGGACAAATATACAATTTTCCCATTTCCCGTTGATGTTAGGGGAGTTAAACATATAATTATGTTTTAAACGAATGACCTATATTTTAACGATTTTCCATTTCACAACCCGCATGAGATGCTGACGTTCGCACTAGGTTATATATTAGATCATCTAAATTGAACCATCAATATGGATTATATCAGAACTAGACAGTAATGTTATTCGCTAAAACTCTCGTGGTAATATAAGTAACTATAGCCTAACTTCATACACATTTTGCAGATTCCATACAGATGTTTTGACAAATTGAAGTTTACTGATATTTTTATAATACTGGATTGTATAATTTACTTAATATGATAGATAATACGAATATCATATGGCCAATAACTATCATTCATCATTTCGTTTTAACTGGAATCAAGTTTTATTCATTATTATTAATTTTTTCACGCTTTATATTAAGAATTGTAATCTGGTTTATTCTGTAATCTTTTCATCTGTCAATTCCACAGTGTATGGCATAAACTAATGTAACAATCCACACTGACACAAAATTTGGGATTTCAATGTTTAGTTGAGTAAAATATACGTACATATCACAACCAGACAATCATAAACTACTAAACAGATAAATTGACAATAAAAATAGAAACACAAATAAATTATTAATGGTTTTTCACATAATCCTGTTTTTGTTTTTGTTATTGTTTGTTTTGGCTTTTATATTGTTGGTTTTTTTTCTATCACAGAAAATAACAACAATGGGATAAATGTTATATGGTCAACACTCCGGTTGGTTGTGTTACCGTTAAATCACATATCTGATGGCAGGTGAAATCATATTTTCGTTTAAGGATACAAATATTTGTCATAGGTCCCACAGTGTTGGTAAGTTTATAATATTTATAACGTTGTTTTACACACCGTCAATAATTTCATTTAATGTACGTGTACTTATTTTAGCGGTAATCTAATATTAGCGCATTTCGCCCTCAAGTCATTACACTAATTCAAGTGCAGGGCTGAAATTCCTCCATCGTGTTATTCTGCATACACGACAAAATTAATGGCATTTATAGTACAAAATAATCTCTAGCGTGTGCATAGTTTTGTGTGTACAGTTATGATTACTTTTACGATCATAACCATTTTTATTACTGGCATAGAATAACTTTTTTCCAAAATGGCCATAATAGTCATCTGTATATTTAAAAGAATATTATATATGTCTCATTTATGACCTGAAATTCAGCACATGAGGCAAACGTTTTCCGTTGATCCACAACGAGCAGTTTAAATATTATAAACATAATACCAAAGTTATAATGCTCAAGACGATATCATTTCTGTCGATTAGACTTCATCAGTTGAGCTCCAATTTGAAAAGTGTGTATTTTCTAAAGATAAAGTGGTATCATACAAGGCCAAATAATATCTCTAAAAGTATAGCCGGAATCCATCTAAGAGTAACCACTGTAAAAAGAAATGACTATCTTAGCTTTAGACAATTTTCGAATTTAAATAGTGTTAACAGTGCCAAATATTACTTTAGTATGAGATGAACAGCTGGTACCGAAATACCAGGTACTAGGTTTTTGTATACCCTCGGGGACTCAAACGGACCACCAGCAGTGGCAACGACCTAGTTGTTATGAATATTATAAACATAATACCAAAGTTATAATGCTAAGTAGTATTTCAACGATATATATTTCCACCCGGTGGGAACAAGTAAAAGCACATTTTGCAGTATGGGATTAATAACACATTATATAGACCTGAAATTGCACATGTATATGCATTTCAGCATCATAAACTCAACTTCAAGTTTAAAATTTCCAAGTCACTCTTTTATTCGTATATTTTTGCTTTTTAAATTGACGAAAATAAAGTAACAATTCGCTGAAAATATAGATCTAGAAGACTTGTTGAAGTATGTTTTATCAAAGTCAGTTCGGCGTCCTTTATGAGTTTTATAATTTATTAATGTGCTTTAGAATGTTACTTTTCAATTATTTTTAATATTATACACTTGTGACAGAATTAACTTTAAAAGCGATTGACCGAACTGTTTACAATTCTTGTGCACGATTAATATGCAAATGAGTTTTTAGTCGAGTTGCGTTATTTCCCTTACTGTGTATTGGCAAGATCTGGCTGTGAAGTTGGACATAAAAGTTGTGTCATTAAAGTGATCTTAAAACTAATATGTCTTTAACAATATTTGAAGTGGGGAAAATGTTTTACATGCATAGTATTGACCTAGAGATGTAAGGCTACTGATGGGAAGTATAGACTGTCCTGTCGCATAGAAATTTAATATCGATGTTTAAAAGCACAAGGTTTTATTACCAAATCGCTGATATATATATATATATATATATATATATATATATATATATATATATATATATATATTATATATATATATATAATATATATATATATATATATATATATATATATATATATATCGCTGGCTGATCAATGTAGTCTGTTGAATATTTAAGACATCAGTACTCACGTTATGCCGAACCTAATTTTACACAAATACAAAGTAAGCTAAAATCTTTGTAGAAATTCGACCTACAGGCTACTCACGTGTGATGTAAATGGTAAAGAATGTGAAAAAGGTTGTGATGTTTTCATTGTCATTATGTAGACAATGTACACTGAGTGTATTATACCTAATTAAAACTTAACGATTACCATAAACTCGTATCAGTACTTTCAGTACTTTGATTAGTTGATGCTATACATCATTGAAGAATGATCCTCAGTATTAGTACACATGACTTCTTGTACAGGCTCCATGATTAGCTCATCCTGTATGTCAAAGTCCAGCATAATCTGAAACAAAGTTATAACAAAACATTTAAATTTGATAGAAATTGTGTACAGAATAATAAATAGTTCAATAAATTGATTCATATATGACAGTCACACTCCACAGATAGCTTTTTTACATACACACACACACCATTGAGGGCTTGAATTCATTTTACCCATGTGGCCCAACAGGACCAGTATCATTAAACATTGACTTGTCTGATCAAACGTCAACTGACCAACAAATAACTACTTAGTACTAAATGAATAAGTCAGTTATATATAATGTAGGCTAGCAGACTACTATGATAATTCATATTCTAGTTAAACGAAGAAGTGTCAGGTAAATTTGGCTCCAAGTAATTTGGACACCTATAGGCAAGTATATAACATTTCAAAAACACCCATTAAAACTTGAATTATAGAAATCAAAATTCATCACCAGTGCTTCAAGTTGCAACTAAAATGGTTGCATTTCTGACTAAAATTCAAATTTGCGACCATAATTTCAGTAAGGTTGCAAAATTGTGACCAAATTTTGAATGCTGATTGAATCCGTTTCCATCAGTGTTTTAAATTTATGGGTTATTTGAATCCATCTTTTTGGTGTCAGTACAACTCAGTACTTTGACATCTTAGTACCTATATTTCACTATGGATAACTCAGTAATTGTATATTTTGATGAGCCCTCGATAGTCGATACTAGTATGTGAATTTTAATTTCCTGCTTCTGTCATGAATTATTTTGATGTTATCAAACAACAAAGATCACATCAAAGAGTTTGCACTTAGATGATAAAAATGAAAATACAAAGTCATGAAAAATATTGTTTTAGTTGAAGAGTTAATGTGTGTACTAATGATTGAATTCAATCAGTGGCCTCAAAGGAAGAAATATTTCTGATCAATTTTAGGGGACATGTACCTTAATCCTTGTACAACAGCCAATGATTAGTGCTATTTAAACATACCAATCAGCTCCCTGGTCAGTATTTTTAATGTTGAATTTTAATTTTGAATGTTGTTTTACACTATACTCAACATTTTTTGTGGTTATACTGTACTGTACATGCATAGTGGCAGTCAGTTTTTAATGGCTGAGGAGAGAAGCCAGTTACAATGTACCCGGGAAGAGACCACAAGCCGTTCGCAAGTAATCTGAATACTTTCTCACAAAAATCTACTTAGGTTCCAGCGGGACTCGAACCTGCACTGACAGGAAGTGAAAGACTTCACAATTTAACGCACAATGCATTAACCAATCGTTAATGTAAAAACATATTGTCTATGACAAATACAACGTACTATAGTTTCACTACAGGCATATTCAAATAAACACTGTCAGATAAGTTTATACACGTAGATAGGTATTACAGCAAAAATGGTACCAAGTTGGCCAGATACAAGTACCAAACTGAGATACCATGTACCAAGGTGACTGGCATATTGAAAATATGAGTTATGACTGGACAATTTTATTATAATTCTGTTTTCACTCATTTTTACATCCAGTTAATTCACTACTTGAACAAATATTGATAATTTAAATACCAGGTAAAGATGTGTCAAAAGTGTTTGGTCACTGTAATTTCTTTTTACTAGATCTAAATATTTCATATAAAAATTATTGGTTATCATTTTTTCCACCATGTTTCCTTGGTAATTTGGATGTCATTTACTCAGTTGGTACTTCAAAGATTTGGCAATTGAAACAAAGATTACAAATAAGATGTCACAATCTACAGTACTAACTATTTACTTTTGGCACGCCCCTGTATGTGTGGTATCAATATAAAAATCTCAGATACCAAAGTATAAATCAATAGGATGTCCAGGACATAGATACAAATCCGGTAAAAATGGACAAACACGGACCTCTGGAAACCAAGAGGTGGGATCAGGTGCCATGGAGGAGTAAGCATCCCCTGTCGACCGGTCACACCCGCCGTGAGTCCACAGTCAAGTCCATTGAAACACGTGAGGAGTGTATCCTCGTCACAATTGGTACAGACGTCTCAACAACCGCCAACGAAAAGGCAACTCAACATTTCACTTAGTGAAACAGAGTAGTCGCAAACAAGACTATTATACCGACCATAAAATTTGCGGAACGTTGACATTAAACGCGGTTTTCGATATCCCTGTGTCAATAATTTGTCAGTGAGTAGTTTACCTCTGTATATGAAATCTTCATATGTTGTGCACGCCCTGGCATATCGGATCATTTGTGAAATATAAACTCCATATGCAGGTGACTGAGGGATATTACTACTAATTTACGATGGGAAAGCCGAAATCGTCGCGTTTATCGTATAGCTTAGTTGCTAATTCCCCGTCTGTGTTTATATTAAGTAAAATGTCTAAGTATGAAGCGTGTGTACTTGATTCTGTTGTATCTTTAATTTCTAGTTCGCTGGGATATATCGCATTGACATATGTATGAAAATTGTCATTATTAATTGACAAAACGTCGTCGATATATCTAAATGTCAAATAAAAGGACACCGCTAACTTTTTCTTCTTTTGATTCAGCAGTTTCTGAATGAAGTCTGCTTCGTATGAATAAAGGAACAGGTCGGCCAATAAAGGAGCACAATTGGTTCCCATAGGAATGCCGACAGTTTGTTGAAAGACCACGTCTCCGAACATTACAAATATATTGTCTATTAGAAATTCCAGCATGTTTTTTTATATCAACTTCAGTATACTTATGTGTAGAATCAGAGTGGTGTTCGACGAAATAAGTATCCTGATAGCCAATCACTAGATATTTAAATTTTCGGATACCACCTTTAGTGAAAAAGCAGTTGTCTATGATGCTAAAAAGTCTTTCTTTTAATTTTTTATGTGGAATAATAGTGTAAACAGTTGAGAAATCATAAGTTTTGATACTGTGAATTCGAGAAAAATTGTGTGCCTTCAAATTTTCTAAAAGCTGTTTAGAATTTTTAAGTATCCACATGTGATTTACACCGCTTCTGGAATAAGCAACTGTACAGTATTTTTTAAGTTTCTCCTTAACAGCTGTCAATATCTTGGTAAGGAGTAAAGATAAAGGTTTGGTAGAACATTTGCTGGATCCTGCTATGTATCTTTGCTTATATGGGTTTTTATGAAGTTTAGGTATCCAGAATAAATGTGGTAGCTCGAAATCGGTCTCCGTTGTAGGTATATCAAATGAGTGTAATACGGACACGTGATTTTGAAGGATCTCGTCCTTTGAAAGTGAGCTACGTGTGTATGTAGGATTTCCAGAATTCGTATTAAACCCAAGTTCTTCTAATAAACAATTATAGTAATGTGCCTTGCAAATAAAAACTATATTATTTGAGGCTTTGTCTGCTGGTACCAGTACATATTGGTCATGTAACCTATCCAGTTCAGTTACTACTTCTGGATCATTAAATACAGAGGGATAACGTGTTTTCATAGTCCCTTTAAGTTTTCGAATACGAGATTTTATCAACCATCGTATGGCTTTCAGCCATTCAGACAAAGTGTCTGGTTCTACGTCTTTATGTTTGGCCCATCGTCTGGCATAATCTTCGACAGAATCCATAACTAAACTGAAATTCTGACGCCAATTAAAGGAACGGGCTTGCCGGTATTTAGGGCCCCTTAAAATAAGATTTTTGAGGCTTTCATTTTCAACAATAGAAACGTCGCCGGTAATGACTTGCCCGATAGTAATGTATTTGAAAGGAGATGAAGCACATGAACATGTGACAGTGTAGTGTAGAAGATGGTTGATGTCTAGGCACTGCAAAACCTGTTTGTAATTGAATAGCTTGGATGCGATGCTAGGTGTATAGCTATATGAAATGCAAGGCGTGCTCGTCAGTTTAAAATATGGTGGAATACAGGACTGAACTTTTTTGTGATTTAGAACATTGCCAATGTTTAAAGCGTCTATGCCTTTATTTGTAAATTTAAGTTTAAGGAAAAGACGTTTCTGTTTAGAACAGTCATCGTTTGTAACGCTTGCAGGCTTAAACAGCCTGTGATAAGCGATGTCCATTATAATGGAGTTCCGTATGTATTCTGGGGTTGAAGAATCCGTATAGGGGTTCATTCTTGCTCTTTGAAAAAGTTTATTGAGATTTGTAAAAGGAACAGAATAAAGTTTGCTGCGGATGTGGTGAAGACCCAATTTTTTGTTAACGTAAGGTAAAAGAGATGAAAAAGTGACATCATGTATGTAGGGTCGGTTGTATGAACGATGTCCGTGACTTCGTTTACGTCTTACGTTAGAATTAAAAAGTTCCATCACATTAACACCATTACACAGTGGGCTTGATAGATTGCCTACACTTTGGATATTATCGTTACATCCATAGGGATATGCAGTGCCAAGTTGTTTAATCCAAAATTCTTCACGTTGTCTACGGAAGTGGGTACTCAAGGTGGGATTGTTGGTCCAGTGGTATATTTTTTTCAATTATACGCACTCTCATAGACAAGATTGAATGGTCAGGAGAGTTGAAATGTCGATAGAGTATCTGGTTACCCCCATTATTTAATTTCGAATCGATGGCCAGATACTCTTTTATTTAAGGGCCCCTTAGTTTCGCCCAACATAAATCAAACCACACAAGGTACACTCAATGCCGTAAACAACGTTGGATGATTCGCAGTCTAGATGATCCCAGCTTCTGGTGTTGTAATGCTTATTTGTCAGATTGCTAGTGAACACTTGATCAGTTATTAATATATGACATGTTTTACAATTTTTGACAGAACATTTAGAAATTGTTGGTATATTATTTGAAAATGAACTATCAAAAATGTCGTCAAGTGGAATCTGACAATTCACATATAAATACATTGTACTTGGGGTGTGTATTTACATCAATTTAACTTTTGTGAAAAATAGTTTTCAGACCACATTCGACAGTCATCTAGGCTACAATCCAATGATAGAAAAATCTATAAAATTTAACTTACCCGTTGTACCTCTCTCTTCTGGAAGGCCCTTCTTGGTTTCTTGGGAGTACTGCACGTCATTGGCCTTGGACTTGGTGTCAGTGGTAATATTGCGACCGGGGTAGATACGACTGGAGACATGCTACTTCCGGCAATTCCTGGGCATCTGAATCCCGGAAATGAATTGTTGGCACGGCGTCTTTCTCCAGAACCCTGCGTTTTACTGGCATGCCTACAGATTCCATTATTCTAAACTTAGGTAGATAACAGTCCGCTGTAATATGGCGAGAACACAACAACGAATGTTTCGTCGGCCCGTTCCAATTCTTTCTTGAATTATGCACAAATGTAATCCACTGGCGCAAAATAGCTGGTATATCCAAGGGAAATGAATGTAAACTAACATCCTCTGCAATCTCCTTCATCATCTTGCACCCACCAGCGACGCATCGTCTTCCTCCTCTCGAACTTACTGCTGGCGACTGTGCACCATGTTTGTACACACCTGGCTAATCGTTAATAGTCCAGCAAAATATGTACATATATGTATAATTGTAAAACTAATACTACCAAATACTACTTAAAACAAGAACTATAAAATTAAATTAACTCTTAAATCAATGAAAATGTAAGTCAGGTGATGTTCGTATCCTTCTGGCTTAAAACTTATCCAATATGGCTGACCGTTACTGCTGTGACGTCACAGCACATCGGATTCGAAAACCGCGCGTTCAGCAAAACTAGTCAGGTTTGAATTAGGGTTTTCTCGCAATATCTCGCTTAATACATTACCGATTTCGGTGCAACTTTCAGGATGACTTTATTTTTCACTTGATTACAGAATATCAAAAAATCATTTTCCACTGCAGGTACCCTTTAAAAATCGACGAGATTATTGTTATTGTTTTCATCGACAATGTTATCGTAACTTGAATACTGTGATATATGTATACCTCTTTATGTGTCCAAGTTGCTTTCCCAATTTCATTATGTATATGTCACCAAACTAAATTCAGACAGTTTTATATTGATTATTTCTGGACTTTTGAAACCAAAATTGTGTTTCTATTTTCATATGTATGTTTACTTACATATGAAAATATTATAATTATCAATTTACAGATTCAATTGTTTATGTTTCCAACCATATGTGCTAAGACTTTCTGACACCTGGACAATAATTATGATAAAGAAAATGGACTTACTTCACATGTTAATCCTCTCTTATTATTTTTATCACTGTCAAAGCAATTATGTACTTATCTAATTTCTCTATTATGTTTATGTACATCCCTGTAAGATTTAATTTGTTATTGTTTATAAATTGACTCAACAACTTTCAAACTTACACTAGGTCTATTATTTACAAACTATTGTCCCAAATTCTCATAAATACTTTTGTCAAATTTATATTCCTTAGTTCGGAAATCAGAGACACACTACTGATAACAAAGACTTTTTTGGAGACAACGTACATTTTGGTCGAATATCCAACCACAGTATTAACTTGAATTGTATTTTTGTTCAGAACTTATCATTCATTATTATTCACAATTCGGACTATATACCTTTGACAGTGTTCTTCCTAGAGTTGTATTTAGATAGAGTACTGGGGATACGGCACTCTATCTACTTACGGCCCACAGCGCCACGTTACTTTACGGCCCATATGCCACACACACCGACTCTTACTCTTCTTCTCGCCAACATTCCCTCAACCCGTTCGTTAACAACGGAACAGCGGATACGGCGCCAGCGACAGCATTTACGATACGTCACACACAACGTCAAAATCCCCAACGACACGAAACCTCGTTGTGATATATATGTGAATGGTGTAAAGTAATAAGTTTCTTTTTCACTCAAATTTGGAAGTTCTACAAACGATTATATAGTCAAAATAATGAAATAAATGTTGAGCTTGAGTATTGAGTAAATTTGGTGAATTCGGGTCCATATGTCATATTTATACGCGCAATAACGATGGCGCGTTACGCAAGTTTATTGTGAGTTGTTGTGATTTAGATAAAATATTTAAATTGATGATCATTTATTTATTTCATTGATAAAGATGTATGATAAAAAAGGATATTGAATTGTATATGTTGTAATATTTACGCCCTCGTTGTATGACCGATGATAAAATGATAAATATTTCAACGCATACAGTCAATGACCTATACGTATATCATGTATCATAGATTGAACGCATTAAAGATCATTGGCTGCGTGTAAATACGCGGATTATCGGTGAGTGTAAGTATTCAGTGAAATAGATACATCATGCATATCAAAGTGTTCACACGTGTTTAGAAGTTGTCATCAATTAGGCATCATAAAACAGAAATGTTAAAACCATGATATGATAGTTAAGATACCGACTTATTAAAGGTCAAATAAACTAATATACTAATGGAAGTGAAGAAATAAATGAATTATAGGATTGTGTTTTATATATCTATTCTATTCGTGTATCATGAGAGTGTCCATCTGGTATTCTCATACAACTTCATTCTACTAATAGTAATCTGTCTTCAGATGTTATATTTTTACATTGACATCTGTTGATAGTATCAATACGTGCATATACATTTCTCACGTACATAAACACTGACGCGTTGCATGTAGAAGAATTTAAAATCTCATTTTTTATTGTTCTTTAACGTCCCAGTGGACTAAAATATCTTTCACTCATATGGAGACGTCACTAAATGCCGGTTACGGGCTTCAAATGTTGGCCTATACTCGGCACTCGGCATTTACGGCCACTCAGCAGTGAGGGTTCTTTAACGTGCCGACACCTACTGTGACACAGGACTTCGGTTTTTACTGTTTCATCCGAAAGACAGGACACCAACCTGCCACAGGCTGGACTCGAACCCACGACAACACGATCAACAGTTGATCGCACTACAGACAGAGCCAGGTCGGCTCTTAAAATCTCAGATACCAAAGAATAAATCTTTAGGATGTCCAGTATACATAAACACATCTGATGAATATCGGGGAAACACGGACCTCAGAGATGGGATAAGGTGACATTGTGGAGTATGCATCCAATGTTGACCGTTCACAACCGATGTGAGTCCACAGCCAAATTCAAATGAATATGTGAGGAAGAAACCCTCGCCACGATTGGTACTGACAACTCAACTATCGAACAGGTAATTCAACATTTCATTTAATGATACATTAATCGCAAATATAGCTATTATACCGACCGTATACGAAGAACCGTATTTAGCATAAGACGAAGTTATCATTAATTATAATTCTTTCAACTCCCAATTTGTTATTTAACAGTGAAATCAAAACAGCAGTATTATCTGCAATTTTAACACAATGAGTCAGTTATCAAGCAATCTGTTATTTCGCAATTACATTTACTAGTACACAATATATATATATATATATATATATATATATATATATATATATATATATATATATATATATTCAATGTCAGCAGGTATCGATTATGATGTCCTTTGATTGTTCGTAAAATGAGAAAAGTTATCAATTATGACGTCCTGACTGTGTGAAAACGACGTTGTTTTCTCACGTAAAGACATGACGTCACAATCGATAATTACTGTCAAACGAAAAGACAGTATATATATATATATATATATATATATATATATATATATATATATATATATATATATATATATATATATATATATATTATTATATGAAATTAAAGCTACCAAAGTAATAATCTTCAGGATGTTTAGGCTACGATGTACAAATCTGGTTAACGCAGGACAAACATGGACCGTTAGAAATCAACGGTGTAATGGTGGTAATAGGTAAGCATCCCCTGTTTAACGATCACATCTTACCATGTAACCATTACTATTTATTTAATAAACGTCATCAAACATTCAAGTTTTCTTCACTCTTTACAATTTTCAATGGTGGAAGAGAATCAAATTACAATGTACACAGAAAGAGACCACTGACCTTCCACAAATTATAACAACTCCTGTTGGAAACGTACAAGGTGTTTTCTTGATACCTATAGCGATAACCAAGATATGGTTTTATTGTGGATTATATGACGTACATATGCGAAATACAACTTAGTCACAAAGGAATAGTTTATTAGCCAAATAGAAATTACAACAGAAACGAAACTCAATTGTATTATTGATTATACATTGACATCGATAATTTGGAATGTCCGTGTGATTGAAAGAATTATCAAAAATCGCCAGGGGAACCGAAAGTACTATGGGAACTGATGGATAATGTGACCTAAGTTCATAAAATAAGATTCAGTACTTACTATCCTATAGATAATCGTTGAATATATTTCAAAGATTAACATTAATTTTGGTTTATGATCATATATTTTCCTATTAGCGTAATTGATACTGAAATCGTTCGTTTAGAAATCGCTTTATCGCTTTATCGCTGAAGATTGATTTGAGATTTGTAGCAATATCTGGTTTTCGTTCTTTTATTTATAGTGTTTGTGTGCGTAGTATATGTGTCATATTATTTGCATTTCAAAATCCTCCTGCAATGCAATGGATTTTATACTAGAACAGGTGAAATGGACAATTGCTCAGTAATAACAACGACCTATTATAAGCATTATACCAAAGTTATAATGCTCAAGACGATCGTCTCTGTCAATTAGACTTCATCAGCTGAGCTTCGATTTTAAACAGATTTTCTAACGACAAAGTGATATCAGACAATATAATATTGAAGGGGAGACAACTCGAAGATTCATTGCGCTTGAAAACATTTTCTAGAAGACTGTATAAATTCTTTGTTTCAGCGGAGCGGAGACCTAATTTGAAAGACTTTTGTAACCTAGTTTGTTTGATCGAATCAGAGGTGTTTTATGTCACACTCATACTGTTTTTCAGTTTTATGGTTGTGGTAAGTTTTTGTAATGAAGGAGAGAACCCGGTTACAATGTACCCGGGAAGAGACTACTGACTTTCTGCAAGTAAACTACCAAGTTTCCGATCAGATGATACATATATTCGATATTTTGTTACCCATAATCAACATTTAAGGCAGTATAATGAATATAGAGGCTGGAATACAACGTTTTCCAAAGAACTTTTCCTTTAAATACATTATCATATCAATGAAATTAAAATTCTCACATTCAATTTTATATAATAAGAAGATACAATTTCATGAACAGAGAACTATACATGTAGTTATATACACTACTGTGTGTTATATTTATCTTTAAATTTCATTTTACAAACAGTAATGACACATTCACGGACACCATTAATATGTTAATACATAACTGATATTACAGGGTTCGAATTTAAAAAAAAATTGAATAGTGTTTTACGCAATATCTAACAATTTTTCAGTTATGTGGTTGCGGAAAGTTTTTATGATGGAGGAGAGAGCCCGGTAACAATGTACCCGGTAAGAGACCTCCAACATTTCACAAGTACACTGGCAAACATTCTTACAAAAATCAGCTTAGGTTCAAGCGGAGCTGACCGGAAGTGAGCGACTTGGCCGCGGAGGCCCTTACACGTTTGGGAACGACGATTTTCAAGTTATCTATCGACTTATTCGTATAAATATTGACACTCTTGACGGGTTTGGTGAAATGTTGAAAACATGTAAAAAAAACTGCGATAATATTTCATTTTATCATATACTCCCTAATTAATATGGTAATTTTGCATATGTGATATTATCGAAATTTGCCATCCATATCAGCAGGGATGTGATATGGTTTCTAAATCTGCATATATATCTGAGAGCGAGTTTTTTTTATGAATACACTCTAAAAAACAGTTGTTCCGAGAATGGTGGGCAGTACATGTTATAATTGCCGGAATTAGAACACTTTTTGTTTTGTCTCTTTAATACATGGTTTATAATACGACCATACTCATATTCCCAGAGAATATATATTGCGAGCAATGAAGACAAAAAAGAATTCCGAATGTCATTCGTTTCTAGTACATCGTACATATAATTTCATCGTCTGTTCGTTCGGTGTCATCCAAAAACATGAAAGTAAACATGGTGAAAGGATTCTTAATTCTTTGTCGACCAGACAATTGGAATTAGAAAGTTATTTGTTATAATTTGTATTTTAGACACATGATAAAATGTAAATATATATATATATATATATATATATATATATATATATATATATATATATATATATATAT
Organism: Atrina japonica; assembly: GCA_030159075.1. NCBI lineage: Eukaryota > Metazoa > Mollusca > Bivalvia > Pterioida > Pinnidae > Atrina > Atrina japonica. The sequence goes on along the minus strand of BROG01000936.1, from coordinate 57,972 downwards.
ATATATATATATATATATATATATATATATATATATATATATTGCAACTCGACTGATGACTGATAGAATAGATCGAACATAATTAAAACACAGTAATTCACAAATAAACCTGAATATATTCCAAAATATTTTATATACAAAATTTACTTCAGCATTCCATAATATATTTACGAGATGTACATGTGAATAACAATTATTTTAAGGGAATAATAAGTATAATGAAACAGGACGGATTAAATGGCCGTATAAGACCATGCACTTAAAATGAGCAGTGAACATGATCCGTGTCGTTTATATACAGTTCTCACACTGAACAAGCAGCTTGAATTTGTTGATCATCAGCTTAATTTTGACACAACACCGGAATAAATCCTGAAATAGAAAACGAACATTTTGATTCATTATCAAAGCGAAATCGTTTTAAAATCTGTTAAGTAATTCGTTATTTGTATTTAAATCTTTAAATAATAGAGACGTCTGTACCAATTGTAACGAGGATTCGTTCCTCACATATTTCATTTGGACTTGAGAGTGGACTCACGGCGGGTGTGACCGGTCGATAGGGGATGCTTACTCCTCCATGACATCTGATCCCACCTCTTGGTTTCAAGAGGTCCGTGTTTGTCCATTTTTGCCGGATTTGTATATGATATTTTTTTCTTGCAAAAATAGAATATGTTGCAATGCGTTGATTTTGTATACTTTGCTTGTGAAGATGTGTATGGAATTATTACTTATCTATAATGTGATTTATAATGTTTATGACTATGTTTGGCCATATAAACAAACAAATTCAAGATTAATGTGTTTTGTTACTCTATTATAATTCCTACTAATGTTCTATTTAATTTTGAATTTCATGAAATTGGTAAAATTCAAGAGATCATGAATGATGTACGTTAAATGCGCTGAATTAGTAACACATTAGTTCGGGAGCAATGGTTCCTATTTCATTCCTAACCTTCATAATGGATATTTCCACTTCCCTCGGCATCTGCCTCACGGATTAATTCGTCAACTTCCTCATCATCTAACTTCACTCCGACCCCTGTCATGACCTGTCGTAATTCTGTTGTTGTTACCATACCGCTATTGTTTTTGTCAAATCGTTTGAATGCATCCAAAAGTGCTTTTTCTGGGTGGTCATCTTGCCTCATATAACTTGGAATCCATGTCATGAAGTCTGTCAAATTTACTGTGTCCTTTTTCTCTTCATGTTTGTTCTCTTCAGATTTTTTCTCTTCCGATTCCTCTAAATAATAAAACGGACATTTCACCTGTAGCGTGGATAACTTTTGTGTTTGTTTAATTTACGCTTTTTCTAATTCTTAAATGTTAATGCAATCGAAATATGAAACCATACAATTTAAGTATTTGTATATATCATAAACATGCAGTGAAATTTGTATATAAAACCCCCCTTCAGAACACAACAAAACCAGGCTTTATTGGGAGGTGGTCTTTATAGAGGTTGATTTGTACACAAATGATACTAATAGGGGGTCAGGTGGTCTTTATACACAGGTGGTCCCTAAGCAGGTTTTACTGTAATGACCTCAACTCGCCCGAATCATCAAGGTGTTCAAGTGACTTTGCCATTACGTTTGGATGAATTCGAAAATGTATGGTATATCTAACACAAAAAATATATGAAATCTAAGCCCGACAGTGCCCAAAATTTGACGTAGTTGGATAAATTTTGTCAACTCGAAAGAAAGTCAGAAAAGGCCGTTAAAATGTAATATGGTTGATCACTGGATAAAAAAATCTGTCACGAGTTTCCAAACAACCAAAGGATTTGCAAAAGGAAATTCAAAATTCTTATCTTAAACTCGTATCTTAAACTTGTACACTCTGACAGAAACACCCAATGTTTTCTATTCACACAAAGTTATATATTTTGTTGACAGAGCCGAGAATTATAATGGTATTTACAGTTTTGTAAGGACCAATCGATAAATTACACATGTACTATCAAAGTCCATTTTTTGTATTTTTCGTAATATAATTCATATAAACGACGATAGAACCGACAGGAAAACCATCGAGTACAATTTTACAGCTATATACGGCTGTGTATGGATATATCGTGTATATAATATTTCTACACTTGACGTTTACAAAATTAAGTGCATTGTATAGTTTACATAAAAAAAGACACCGATAATGTCAAGGTTACCTTTTTCTTTTTCTTTTTCATTGATAGATTTGATGTAAATAGATATCTGAAGTTCGGTTGCAGGCTTTCCTAGTGCCCGCAATACTGTAGAAAACTGTTCTGTTGTAATGACGCCATCGTCATCGTGGTCAAATAATTGGAAAACTTCCTTATACTCTGAAAAATATAATGATCTAGGTTAATTGTTTTTGTTATACCTATAGTACAGTTAGAAAGCTTTGATAACACATTGAAATGCTATTATCTATTCTCAATCAAAAAATATCAGATACCAAAATATAAATCTTCAGGATGTCTAGAATACATATACACATCTGGTAAATATTGCACAAATACGGACCTCTGGAAATACAGAGGTGGGACCAGAATCAATGGAAGAGTAAGCATCCCCTGACGACAGTTCGCACCATCAAATTCAAATAAATAAGTGAGGAACAAATCCTCGTCACAATTGGTGGTACAGACGATTCAACTATCGAATAGGTAATTAAACATTTCATTTAGTGAAACAGATTAATCGCAATATAAGAATATAGTTTTATATGATTATAGCAAGTTTTCTAATTGTTTGATTGCATAGGAAACAAGATTTGATTGAAATATTTTTTTCTTATAAATGTTTAGATGTTGGAAGAAAAAAATAACACTTCAAGATTTGTCATTTGGTGATAAGCAAGTTTTGAGACTTCTTGTATTTTGCCCTATTTTATATTATAAAAAAATATTATTAAACAAATCGAAAATGAAACTTTTGATCACAAATATAACACTACATTGAGTGTATATCTATTTGATCCCAGATAAAAGGACATAGTGTTCTTCTATATGTAAATACTCTTATGACAGTACAAGGACAATGCTTAAGACACGGGCAGCATTCACCCACGAGTTATTTCCCTTCGTTGTCCATATTGTGCAACGAATTAACCAACTTAAATTGAGTATTCTTGTAAATAAATAGTTTGAAAAACATATTTTTGGTCAGATATATCTATTTTGGATCTTCCTTAATCTAAACAGCTAACTTTTGTAGCAAACATGGTGTCCCGTTTACCTATCTTATTTAATCCAATTTGGTTGCACAAAGAAGAAAACCTATCACATTGACTGACAATGTGACTGTAAAAGGGGAATAACTCTCACAAAATACTGCTGACTGAAACCCATCTATTATGTCCTGAAATTTCCACTTTAATCAGTATTTTATACAAAGTTTATTGCAATATGCAATACCATGTCGGGAGAACCCGGACCCGGAATATAAGACCTCTTTGCTAGATGATGGAATTAATATTTACTCAGCCTTAATAATCAACATTTCCATATAAGTAAAAAATTATTGTCGAAATCTTAAAAAGCAATGCAAAATATATGACTCACATACAATCTTTTTATAGTTCAGTACTGTATAACCTAAATTATGTCCGGAAAATATATTACATACATCATACCCAATAATTTGTTCCCAAGTTTGCCGGTACGAGTTATCGCGCCTGAAAGTTACTTTTTTTTTACTTTAGCCCTCCATTACGCCAAGATACAAGCCGTTTCACGTTTGCATCTAGAATCTTGTTGTCTGTATTTGACCAGCTAATCAAATGATTGAACATTTGATGTGAATACGTTAAGTACGTGTAAGAGAAACAAGTCTTGAATGATTAAGGTTTTAACTCATAGTTAATATATTTGACAAAACTGATAAAATGCTATTTATAGTGATTACACACACGTATTAAGATTTATGCAATAGGATTGTTAGAGAAATAGAAATGTGTTTTTTGGTGATTATATATCAAGATTTATACTAAGTGTTCTCTTGTTTGTCCCAGTATGATAATGTACATTATACATACCGTTTGCAACTTCATCTGAATCCATCTGAAAAAGAAATAGTGAATATAAAAAGTCTCAGATACCATAATATAAATCATTAGGATGTCCAGGATATAGGTACAAATCTGGTAAAAATGGACAAACAAATCAAGAGGTGGGATCAGTGCCATGGAGGAGTAAGCATCCCCTGTCGACCAGTCATATTAAAATGAAATACGTCAGGTACGAATCCTCGTCATAATTGGTACAGACGTCGCAACAACCGCCATCGAAAAGGTAACTCAACATTTCACTTAGTGAAACAGAGTAGTCGCAAACAAAACTATTATACCGACCGTAAGAATTGCGGAACATTGACATCAAACGCTGTTTTCGATATCTCTGTGTCAACAATATGTCAGTGAGTAGTTTACCTCTGTATATGAAATGTTCACATGTTGAATACGCCCTTGCATATCTGATAATTTGTGAAATATAAACTCCATATGCGGGTGATTGTGGGATACTACTACTTAAAAATGAAAAAGTAACGATTGGAAAGCCGAAATCGTAGCGTTTGTCGTACAGCTTAGTTGTTAATTTCCCGTCTGTGTATATAGTTAGTAAAATGTCTAGAGCGTGTGTGCTTGATTCTGTTGTATTTTTAATTTCTAGTTCGCTGGGATATATCGCATTGACATATGTATGAAACTTGTCATTGTTAATTGACAAAACGTTATCGATATATCTAAATGTCAAATAAAGGACACCGCTAACTTTTTCTTCTTTTGATTCAGCAGTCTCTGAATGAAATCTGCTTCATATGAATTAAGGAACAGGTCAGCCAATAAAGGAGTACAAGTGGTTCCCATAGGAACGCCGACAGTTTGATAAAAGACCACGCCTCTGAATGTTATAAATATATTGTCTATAAGAAATTCCAGAATCTTTTTTATATCAACTTCAGTGTATTTATGTGTAGAATCATAGTGGTGTTTGACAAAATAAGTATATATGATAACCAATCACTAGATATTTAAATTTCTGGGTACCACTTTTAGTGAATAAAATGTTGTCTATGATGCTAAAAGTCTTTCTTTTAAGTTTTTATGTGAAATTGTTGTGTAAAGAGTAAAGAAGTCGTATGTTTTGATACTGTGAATATACAGTACTAACTTTTATGATTTGTATCTAAATTTTCAAATCAGGAACGATTTACTTAAAGGGACATTATCTGTGTTTACAAAACAATTATTTAGATTTTTCTACTTTTACTACTTGTACGTGATGTACAATAACAAAATAAAAGCTGCAGACAGGCATCACAAAAACAATTATTTCGATTTTTTCTACTTTTACTACTTGTAAGTGATGTACAATAACAAATAAAAGCTGCAGACAGGCATTACAAATAATATATTCCTGTATATTTTATGAAAATAAGGTCAGGTCCAGTGTGGTATTCATATACAAATTGTAGGGGCGAGATAATCAATTGCTATTGAAAAAGTGCCCTGAGTTTCTGAATCAATTTTCACAAAATTTAACGGGGTTTTAAGAACTTTTATACCCGTGTATATCTCTTGTTTGTTATTGTTTATCAATCTACGTAGTAAAAAGGGAGATATATTAAAAAACGCAGCTTATGCCCCTTTAAGCGACGATACTCCTGCAAAATGTATTGAAATACAATGGCATGAGTATTTATATAAAATTTACATAATACCACAGTTCTAGTTTTTCAAAAAATTGGTCAAAACAAATGTTCTATCAATACAACTTCATCGTTTGAGTTTGAATATAAAATAGATGCAAAGTTCCAAACAATACAATACAAGGTCACAAAAGAACCTAAATGCATTCCTAAGAGTAACCAGTTAAAACATGACTATCTAAACTACAGATGAAATAATAAGAGAAGCCCCCTAAAAAGGATAATAATTGATTTCAAAAGTCTACAAAGTTTTAGGTAATAATGTAACATGTTTATTTTCAAGTACATGCATCTATGCTATCTAAGTACTCCAATACTTATGTATGATAACTACTATAAGTACGTGTATACTAAATTACTAATGTATGATAACTGCTGCAAATACGATAGGCTTGTGTTTACATTTTAGTTTACTGTATTATTAACATTGATACTCGTATATTGTAAACAGGTGTGTATACATGTCTACCTGTGTATTGTTAAATACAATTTACACGTTTAAATTGGAATGAATATTGTAAACAGGTGTGTATACATGTCTACCTGTATATTGTTAAATACAGTTTACACGTCTAAATTTGAATGTTAAACATCTAAATATCTATATTGTGTATTGGCAACAACAATATGGTCCGTTTGCTCTTTATTGAAACTGGGGTTTAGTCATTTTATGCAAAAACTACATAAGTTATATATTTAAAATGCTAATCATTGTTATTTTAAAGGTTATACATGACTAAAAATGAATTTTGATCGCATCAAACAATTCAAGGGGGAAAGTTTCCCATTACTAATAATGTTAGATTTCTTTCAAATTTAAAGAAACATTACGTGGGTGTAAATCCAATACATTGACAGCCATAATACTGCAAATATAAACAGTTTTCAAACCACATGGTTACCTAAAAATAGTAAAGGTGCTTGCTACTTATATGCAAAACCTATCATGTATGAAAAAATTCAGATCCCTTGATTCAATACCATTTTGTCATAATATCTCAAGGATGCAATTAACTTTATAGACAGGATAAACACATATTTTAAAAGGACATGATTCCATTCATATTTTATATATGTATGCATGAAAAGGCTTAACTTGTCACACACTTAATTCATGCAGACTGATCAATAAGGGATCATCTCACAATTGCAATTCAACATGATATTCATGTTAACATTTTTTGTTTGATTTGATGTTGTTTAACATCTTGCGTGCCAAAAAACTTCTAATAAGATGAAATTATTTCACTAACATATTTTTGTGCATTATATTAATCATGATTCAGAATTTATAATTCTAATTTTTTTCAGAATAAAAAATAATTTAATTATGATACAATCCCATGTCAGTCTAGCTGTCATATATCCCAGTTTCTAATTTGCATACGACCTACTTATGCATAAATCAGAAAGAATTGTGGGTGCTATTTTATCAACTGTGCATTTGCCCACACAAACCGATACAAAATTTTGTATTGCAGTAAATGAGTAAAATTTTGTTGGGAAAACAAAAATTTGCATATTCACAATTCAGTTATGTATGGTAAATTTAAAAACATTGCTGTAAAATTTAAATCTGATGATTAAGTGTATTTTAAGAATTTTAACAAAACTCCAGTCTCAGTGGAGAGCAAACAGATTACACGTAGCTTAATATTGTTTTATATAACTAATGACATGGATTTAAGATATAACTCAACTATTTCTCATGTTATGTAATTCGGTTAACCACAACATAGACACGCCGAAGATTCCTTTTAACACTGACATTAACATTGACATATGCAGTTATACTTGTTCGTGATAAACTGCAGAAACTGATAAAATACGACTGAGTATGAAGACTTAGGGACCTATGTTTATGCATGTTAAAATATCGAGACAAAACAGTAAACACGTGTCTGAGTTAAACTTAAAATACAAAACCTGCGGGATATACCTCTTAGGCTGACTACGAAAGATAAAGCAGATGTATTGATTGGAATTACAGTAGATACACAGCTTGTATAGCCACCACAGATATACTTTAACCTTTCAACCCTACAGGCCATAATAGACTGGTCTAAACAATGGAAAAGAAGGGTGAAAAGATTAAGATTTACCTACGAAAACTCCCATAAATATATCATTTTTGTCTTTATACAAAATTCTAAATGTCTTCCACATTATCTTCTTTATTACAGTACACAACATAAGTACACCATCTTTGTGTTCGCCATATTTGTCTTCATCAAGTAAAAATTACAGATGCAGGGTAACATGGATAT
>BROG01000936.1:32500-45000 GCA_030159075.1 Atrina japonica | reverse complement strand
CAATACACTGCACCAAAACATCCCCACACAGCAATACACTGCACCAAAACATCCCGACACAGCAATACACTGCACCAAAATATCCCCACACAACAATGCACTGCACCAAAACATCCCGACACAGCATTACTCTGCACCAAAACAGCCCCACACAGCAAAACACTGCACCTAACATCCCTACACAGCAATACACTGCACCAAAACATCCCCACACAGCAATACACTGCACCAAAACATCCCGACACAGCAATACACTGCACCAAAATATCCCCACACAACAATGCACTGCACCAAAACATCCCGACACAGCATTACTCTGCACCAAAACATCCCCACACAGCATTACTCTGCACCAAAAAATCCCCACACAAAAATACACTGCACCAAACATCCCGACACAGCAATACACTGCACCAAAACATCCCGACACAGCAATACACTGCACCAAAACATCCCCACACAACAATGCACTGCACCAAAACATCCCCACACAGCAATACACTGCACCAAAACATCCCCACACAGCAATACACTGCACCAAAACATCCCCACACAGCAATACACTGCACCAAAAATCATCCCCACACAGCAATACACTGCACCAAAACATCCCCACACAGCAATACACTGCACCAAAACATCCCCCCACACAGCAATACACTGCACCAAAACATCCCCCCCACACAGCAATACACTGCAACAAAACATCCCCACACAGCAATACACTGCAACAAAACATCCCTACACAGCAATACACTGCACTAAAACATCCCTACACAGGAATGGATGCACAAAAACAACACAACACAGCAATATAATATACTCCACCAAAACATCCCCACACAGCAATACACTCCATCAAAACAACTATAAAATACATATAATTAAATAAGAAGAACCAATAAAACACATAAACATCCTTATAACTCGCTGTTTCGTATTGTTCAATGGTGGTGGGCCGTGATCTATTTGGTACATCGGCATCAGCAGATTAAATTATACGAAAGCTAATTGTCGTTAAGGTACTGTCGTTTTAAAAAATGAACTCCAAAAAACACACCTTTCGCAATCGTATAGCATCTAAAATTGAGGGGAAAATATGAAACCTTGAAACATTTTGATTTTAAAACAATTTAAGATCTTTAATTGAACCAAGTGTGGTGAAAGGATAATAACTCGAGCTAGCTTCTATCTTGTTTTGTAACAGTTACTTCACTTGGTTCTGTTTAAGGCCATTGATATTTGGGAATGTTCATGAATACATTTTATACAATTATATCTTCGATGATATAAGTTCATTGTTATCAGGTAATGTATATGAATATGTTTTATAAAATTATATCTCCGATTATATAAGTCCACTGATATTAGGGAATGTATATGAATATATTTTATAAGATAATATCTCCGATGATATGATGTCATTGATAATAGGGGATGTATATGTATATGTTTTATAAGATTATGTCTCCGATTATATAAGTCCATTGATATTAGGGGGTGTATATGGATATGTTTTATAAGATTATGTCTCCGATTATATAGGTCCATTGATATTAGGGGGTGTATATGGATATATTTTATAAGATAATATCTCCGATTATATCAGGGAATGCGTATGAATATAGTATAATATAAAATTATATCTATGATAATATAAGGTCATTAATATAAGGGAATGTATATGGATATGTTTTATAAAAATATATCTCCTACTATATAAGTCCATTGATATTAGGGAATATATATGAATATACTTTATAAAATTATATCTCCGATAATATAAGGTCATTGATATAGGGGAATGTATATGGATATGTTTTATAAAAATATATCTCCGATTATATAAGTTATATAGTTAGATATAACAAAATAAAAATGTATGCAAAACTAGTTTAACGGGTTTCTTTTATTAATACAACATAAAATATGTTGTATAATCAAAAGAAATAAATACCTGTCCATATTAGATTTCAGTATATACGGCTTAGTGGTACCTCTCATAATACAATGTGTTATATATTGTTTAAACAAAAGAAATAAATATCTACCAATGTTAATTTTCGGCATACTCGGCTAGGTAATTTTTAGAGAAATAATATTGGCACATTGCCAATACATGATATAAAGAGCAAAATCTGAAAAAATTGTTTTGCCCAATCTGTGGTCTTTATTTTGTTACCATTGCAACTGACACTATCATAAGATCTTCCATTGAATTTGTTTAACCAGAATACCCCAAAGTACCATTTTTCATAAAAATCTGAGAAGTTTTACTAGTCACAAGCCTTTATTTTGTTACCATGACAAACGACCTTTCTGTAACGTCTACTATTGACTTCATCTTACCAAAATACCTGCTAATTTATATTAAAAAATATCATCGATGTACCTCTTTATACTTATTTTCAGCAAAATCTGACAATATCAAAATTGTGGTACTTCAAGAGTTATCCCCCCTAATGTTTCTATGACATAATTAAACATCATCCTTACGGAAGAACACGCAAACGTTTCTGGACAAATGAAAATGCAGAACATAAACAAAAATGTAATAAAAATACATTGATTTGGCACACAAAATTTTCCATTTCTTATATAACTATGACTTTTTACTATTTCGGTAAGAAATTTTGATATGCGACTATATCAGTCTGTATAGTAACTTGTATCAAATGTACACCAAACTGTTTCTTTCACAACGTTTTATAGAAAATTGTTGCGACTGTTTACCAACATCCGTTTTGTCCACAACCTTTTATATTATATTGGTCCAAATGTTCACCAACATCCGTTTCGTCCACAACCTTTTATAGAGAGCGCAGCTGGGAAGCGAACTATGTTGTATATAGTGTGAAAAGGAACTAAAAATTCATACGAAGTACTATCAAACAATTTAATGTGTATCAGGTGAGATATACTGTTAAGTCAAATTCTATGTGGAAACGCCATTACTGAATACAATGGTCGCCGTTTTTGTGGTTTTTTCATGAATCATGGGTAATTGCCAATGTTGAATCTTGAGCCCGATCATGAAACTCATCAATTTTCCTGCTTCGTTTCATATCTAAGTATTATTCTGTGTATGCTACGACCTAAAACTAAAGTTATATGAAACATTCAAATTGAACTGCGCTTAAGGTAATGCTTAATCATAGTATTACATTGTTCCGAATGTTCACCAACATCCGTTTCCTCCATAACCTTTTATAGTAAATAGTTCCGAATGTTCACCAACATCCGTTTCCTCCACAACCTTCTATAGTAAATTGTTCCGAATGTTCACCAACATTCGTTTCCTCCACTTCTTCATACTTTGGTATCTGAGATTTTTTATATTCATAGTAAATTGTTCCGAATGTTCACCAACATCCGTTTCCACTAAAACCTTTATGGTAAATTGTTTCGAATGTTCACCAACATCCGTTTCTTCCACAACCTTTTATAGTGAACTGTATTATAATTATGTTCATCTACATCTTTGCCCTTACAAAATGTTATAATGAAATCTACCGAATGAACGGATTTTCAATTGGCCAAGTTACCTTGATTAGTTAGAATGATGTTGATCACCAAGGGATGTGACGTCGTTGTTGATTTGTCAACAATATTTACCTCATTACGCTCTATTACATATTCTCGCAATATTTCTTTATACACTTATAACTTTACAGAGGAGATGCTTCGTACATACAGGTGTTTCATTTCTCCTGACAGTTTGGAATTTCTCAAACATGATTACCGACCTTGAATTCTTTTTCGGTACATGCATTGTTTAGGTGATGGTCGACCAGTTATGAAGAATAAATTAAAGTACTTGTGCATCGATACGACTAAGGTTTAAGCTTTGTGTGATACTGAGAATTTTCTATATGGTGTAAAAATTAGTTATTTAATCAGTAGGTCGGTAGTACTTTCTTTACTTCGTCATCAAAGAATACTTTAAATCATTTATACTTCGCGACGATTTGATTACTCTTACTCACATATTCTGGCATACTCGTATATAAATCGCGATTTTACTAATGCAAAAGACTTTAATCTGGCGAGCTATGAGAGTAATGCTGGTGCATGTAGACAAAATTGGTTGAACATGTCTCCCGGTATCAGTACACGATATTTGTAGTATGAGTATACATGTATTTCCAACTATTGTCGGAGGTTCAGTCCTTTAACCCTTTCACCCATGAGTGGTATATTATTTTATATTGTTTAAGACAAATCTGTTATGGTCTTTAGGATTGAAAATAAAAATCTCAGATACCAAAGTATAAACATTTAGGAAGTCCAGGATATAGATGTAAATCCGGTAAAAATGGACAAACACGGACCTCTGGAAACCAAGAGGTGGGAACACGTGCCATGGATGAGTAAACATCCGCAGGGAGTCCACAGTCAAGTCCAAATGAAATACGTGAGGAACGAATCCTCGTCATAATTGTCACAGCAACCGCCACCAAAAATGCAACTCAACATTTCACTTAGTAAAACAGAGTAATCAAAAACAATACCAACCGTAAAATTTGCGGAACGTTGACATCAAACGCTGTTTTCGATACCCCTGTGTTAATAATTGTCACTGAGTAGTATACATCTGTATATGAACTGTTCATATGTTGAACACACCTTGGCATCTCTGATCATTTATGAAATATAAACTCCATATGCGGGTGATTGTGGGATATTACTTAAATGTGGAAAATTTACAATGGGAGAACCGAAGTCGCTGCGTTTGTCGTATAGCTTAGTTGCCTGATTCCCGTCTGTGTCTATAGTAAGTGAAATGTCTAAGTATGAAGCATGTGTGCTTGATTATGTTGTATCTTTAATTTCTAGCTCGCTGAGATATATCACATTATCATAAATTGTCATTATTAATCGACAAAACGTCGTAGATATATCTAAATGTCAAATTAAAGAAGTCTGATTCGCATGAATCCCCAATAAAGGGGCACAATCGGTTCCCATAAGAATGCCGACAATTTGTTGAAAGACCACGTCTCCGAACGTTACAAATATATTGTCTATTAGAAAATCCAGCATGTTTTTATAATAACATCAATGTATTTATATGTAAAATCAGAGTGGTGTTTGACAAAATAAGTATCATGATAAACAATAGCTAGACTACAATAGCCACACACACACACACACACACACACACACACACACACACACACACACACACACACACACACACACAAACACACACATACACACACACTAAATATATATATATATATATATATATATATATATATATATATATATATATATATATATATATATATATATATATATATATATATATATATATATTGTAGAAATGCTTTAATAACAACCCAGTGTTATTATATATCATATGCGTATCCAAAGGTTTATAAACACACACTTTTATACAGGATTTCGCCAAAACTAAACTAAATTTCATACCCTTACGAACATACTAGTATATCATCACCTTTACAATAACTATGTGATGTCAATGTAATGTATCTTGAAATTACCCTGGGAGATTCTTAGTGTTTGAATCTACGTTTTTGTCACATAATTTTTCAATTAATCAGAAATTCGTTAATTGTCTTCAGAATTTCATATCAATCAAACGTACTGGTCCCTTAGGTACAATAGAATGTGTTTTACCCTATTTAACTGAGTGTAGTTAAGTCCAAAGGGAATCATGTTCACTTCTTCCTGGATATCTTGATATTCCTGATATCAAAATGTATATCTTTCGTTTTAACCCTTCATTCGTAAATATATTTCCACTTTGCACTTAAAATAATATATCCTTAAAAAAGATCAATGTACGATACAGCTCTTCCTCAATTTACTACAAGGACATCAGTTATTGAAATAGCGCAAATAACTAGAATGGAGCAATAATATTATTGTGACAGTTCCATTACAAATGACCAGCTACATTACATTTACACGCAAACCATAAAACTCAGTCTTAATTTCTCAACATCGGTAATAATCTTTTAGATAAAAAAAATAGGTGAAATGAATAAATATACCTTATTTTTCTAATTATCTCTGTGCAGTCGTATAATTTACCCTTATTTGCAAATCAATCTATACACCTGTTTGAATAAAATGCTGGATACATTGCAAAGATTTATATTTTTGAATCGTGCCATGACGAAATCATGTTTTTTTTTACATTAATTTGACTCTGGTGAAATGTTCAGTGAACGACACGATAAGAAGTATAAGGAAGAGGTACCGATGGATATTCGAAAACCCAAGTTCATTAGAATAAGACAAATTAGAAATAACAACGGTCTCATCACGAAAATATTATTTTTGATCCCAAACGGCATGGGACCTGATCATATTTATACGTACATTTATCATAATAAAATAAAAGAAAAAAACTATTTGTGGCCTTTATTCGGGTAATTAGGTATATCGACGGTTTTCTCAGTTAATAATGTCAATGTTCATATGTATGTGAAAGCGATATACCCCGGCGAAATAGACAAAGAATCAAGGACAAACGCGTCCTACTTGGACAATTTACCATGAGCACAGACGGAAAATTATCATCCATGTTATACAAACGTGATAACTTTAGTAGTTCAGTAGAAATAGTTATAGTAGTAATATCCCTTTTTGCATGCATATGTCGTTTATACATCGCAGATGATCCGTTATGTTAGGGTGTGTACATCATGCGGATGTTACATATACAGAGGAAAACTACTCACTTACAAGTTGTTCAGAAATAGCGTTTAATGTAAATATTTCGAAAATTTTACAGCCGGTATAGTGCTTAATTTATAAATACAATGTTTCACTGAATGGAATTATGAGTTACTTTAACTATCTTCGTCGATGAATTTGCATTTACCGATTGTGACTAGGATTCATCTTCACCTTATTTCATTTGAATTTAACTATGGACTCACGGACAGAGGTGCGTGTTTGTCCAATGTTAAGAAGATTTGTATGATTCCTCTAGAACCTTCTAACGATTAATACTTTGGTATCTGTGAGTTCCATATCAAACTTATCATATGATGCATGTTAGAGAAGTAACTTTATATGTATCTACCTTTTCACCGGTTTCCATTGAAACATTTGCGACGCGTGTTGCATGCTAAGAGTAACACCTGGTCACATCTCAATAACTAATGAATCTAACACAGAGGCCTTCTGTGGATACGACAGTAGGATGAGCGCGCTGGTATTGGCTTGTGTTGAAATGTGGATTAATTTGGAAAAACAATCAATACAGATATATTACATTGAGTCCGGTAGAAATATTGCGGAGAGTCTTAGTAAAAATTACCTGTAGACACCCTTTTGTTGCATGAATATTCATGACTCCAAACATCATGTTCATAACATTGTTCATCCTTTTTAAACATGGAAGTCATAAATTATCTTCCATGTCAAACAGAACATAATTGATTAACATTCATATATATATTATATATATATATATATATATATATATATATATATATATATATATATATATATATATATATATATATATATTATATATATACAAATCACTAAAGAAAACAACGCCCTATATCCAATGGTTTCGGATGTAAACAAATGATACATGGCATGAAACAAATTATATAAAGCACTAAAATGACTAACAACACGGACAAAAATTAGGTCAAATTTTCTGGACGGCCTGATAGTTCATCGGAACGAAATGGTTAAAGTTACATTAAAAACAAAACAAACACACATGCAAACATACACCCCACACACAACTGGAATATGAATGAGATGTTACGTGCTTCATTGGTATAAAAATGTCGATAACAAAATCGTAAACAAAGAAAGTGAATATTCCTAAAACTAAGCTACCAAAGAAATAGTGTGAACAAAGTATAAAACACTTCAGTTACCAAAGCACAAATCTTCAGGATGTCCAGGACACAGATACGTATCGGTCACACTAAAGGTCCTAGCACTCAAGCAAAATGAAAAAAAAATACATGAGAATAAAAATACAAGCAAAATAAAAAACTAAATGAATGTAGCTAAACATCTTCAAAAATTAATGAGTCAATATTTTTGTCCTCGTCGTTAGTTATATAATTTCTAAACGTGGATATTTCCGCGTCTTGTTAATTACGCTATAATCTTAAACAAACAATTCGCGAGGTGGTATATTACGCGTTGTGACACGAGTCCTGTATTAAAAGAATATTTTCCACTATTGTGTGACTGGAACGCGCGGACGATTTACACAAAAAAACGCTTTATTGGGTATTAAGGGGGAAATAACCCTCATACGTATGATTACAGTATATGGTAAACACTAAAATTAACAACGCTTTATATCCTAGGGTGTCGGATCTTAGCAAATAGATACAATATAAAAACCTCAGATACCAAAGCATAAATCAATAGAATGTCCAGAACATAGATACAAATCCGGTAAAAATGGACAAACACGGACCTCTGGAAACCAAGAGGTGGGATCAGGTGCCATGGAGGAGTAAGCATCCCCTGTCGACCGGTCACACCCGCCGTGAGTCCACAGTCAAGTCCATTGAAACACGTGAGGAGTGTATCCTCGTCACAATTGGTACAGACGTCTCAACAACCGCCAACGAAAAGGCAACTCAACATTTCACTTAGTGAAACAGAGTAGTCGCAAACAAGACTATTATACCGACCGTAAAACTTGCGGAACGTTGACATTAAACGCGGTTTTCGATATCCCTGTGTCAATAATTTGTCAGTGAGTAGTTTAACTCTGTATATGAAATCTTCATATGTTGTGTACGCCCTGGCATATCAGATCATTTGTGAAATATAAACTCCATATGCGGGTGACTGAGGGATATTACTACTTAAATGTGGAAAATTTACGATGGGAAAGCCGAAATCGTCGCGTTTATCGTATAGCTTCGTTGCTAATTTCCCGTCTGTGTTTATATTAAGTAAAATGTCTAAATAATGTCATAAAACGATTAGATAAAGCAATAAAATAACATGGCTATCAAAATAAAAATCAAATTAGTGAATAACTACATAACTAAAACTAAACTACCAACGAAATGGAGAAATGTGTATAAAATAAAGAAAACTATGTGAAAGTTGCAAAAAAGTATAAATATTGTCAAATATGGTGGGTCAAATCACGTTAATTTGACATGTTTTCAAACGTGAAGTTAAATAAAATCACTTGTTTAATTTCGATTTTGATAGTCATGTAAAATGTAGCATTTCATCGGTATTCCGGTTGTGTGTTTCAGTGCGAGTGTGTATATGAGTATGATTTGTTATCTTAATATTTTAGTCCCGAGTTAGTGACAGGTAGTCCCGAAAATTTGAACCTCGCTATCAAAACTGACTAATAGACTGACTCAAAATGGTCTGATAAGTCAGCTGGTTTCCTCTTCTTACAATCTTACAATCTGAAATGCGAGGTCGTTTCCGAAGCCCTGTGGTCTTTGGGAAATTAAGATATCTTAGTAAAACAATATACAATATAATATCAAGCCATGTCCAATTGCAATGATGTGTAAAAGAAATGAAAAAGGAAAGAGATCAAATTCACGTTGTTGTATCTAAAAGGATACATTGTCAACTTTATTACTTCATAAAAAATTTAATACAAATTTCAAAGTTAGCTGGATATAAAAATTTACATTCATTTTGAAACTGATAAAATATTTCAATGTCATGTTGTTGCAAGGCAGATACAGTATTTATAAATTCAAGTGCATAAAAGTCAAACTAAACATTATCCAAATCAATAGTAGGCACATTATACACGCCCTTCTTTATGATTACTTATTTTGTCTAAATATTATGTATCGTAGTTTAGCTCTGCAAAGAAATGTTTATAATTCAAGATAAAAAGTGCATATTTCAGATTGATATAGATCATGTGGAATTAAGAAAGTCAATTTCTTAAATTGGTAACGAATAAAGATTTAGCTTATGTTCTCATCGCGACATAAATTGAATTGAGTTATTTTTTTAACTTGGAACAACTGTTTCTGCGGATGCTGAATTCTTTTAAATTGATAATATACTTGCTTTTATGAATCATTACAATTTAACGGCATGATATATGCAAAAATTCTTAAATTTCATTTCCAGTGCAAAAAATTCAAACAAACATCATCTTGTTAAAGAAGACACACATGTATTTACGCCCACTGTTCTTTACAATTAGAGTTTTTGCTATGGGTAAGTATATTTGTAAAAATATATTTCAATGTATAGCTTATAATCACATTCAGAAGTGAAAATTTGTTTAAGTGCATATGTTGATAATATAAAGGATAGAAATTAAAGAAAGAAAACCAACGTAAAACCCCAGAATTTGAAGTATATGGACCTATATTTTCTTGATCTCAAATAAAGATTAAGATGATCAATTATTCAGATGCTGGACATTGGTAAATTGACATATGTGTATTTAAAAGGGCATTTACTGTGTTTAACAAAAAACATTTCGATTTTTTTCCCTACTTTTACTATTTGTACTTAATGTACACTAACAAAAAAGAGCTATGCATATGCATTTGAAATGTAAAATTCCTATATATTTTGTGAAAACAAGCTCAGGTCCAATGTGGTATGCATTAAAGTAAGGTTGACTTAATCATTTCCAAAAGAATAATTGGCAAACTGGGTTTCTCAAGCAATTTTCACAAAATATATTAAAAAATTATGCATGTGTGTATCTCGTTTTGTTATCATATATCAATAAAAGTAGTAAAAAGGGAAAAATGACATCTACTTATTCAAGTGAATAAATGTCACACTATAAACCCCAACTCACTGTAAGCATAATTACCCCTAACATTCTGTACACAGAGATAAGTGACTAAAATTAGGATGGGAGATACATTTAGGCAAAGGGTATTTTAACTTGGAATCTTAGTCTTCTTTGACAAAAGCTATTCAGACTCTGAATATTAGAAAATTGACAATGGTTCTGTTTTACTGAAGTACTTGACTTTCAGTACATAACGGTCATACTAAACGTACTCGAAATCAATAGGGAGCACAGTAACCCTAGCCTTTCATCATCATTACACCATTTGCTGTCAATGAAAGTTATGTGGTGCGTTTGTCAATAAAACCTTTACAATTTACAATAAATATGAGAAAGATCGATAGGGTACATACATCATGTCAAAACCAATGACTAACAATGGAGGTGATATGGTTAGATGATCTATTACACTATATTTTCTTGGTCTTATAGATAATTAGATGCCTGAAAGACTGGCATTAGTTTTACACTTTTCTTTGATAAATAAGCTATGAGGTTCTTATTCCCCCATGGTACCTGGCTCCAGCTCTGGATTTTCACAGGTTCGTATATGTCCAATGATCACCAGATTTAAATTCTCTTCTGTCGACTAAACTGTTTTATTTTTATATTCACATGTCCGGATTTTGGGCTTTTCAAGCTTTCTTATTGGTATGTATTACAAAGAACTTTGATTTTCATATACCGTACATATGCATTTTTATCATGAAATAGAATTAGAATGGTATTAATGAATCAATCATGATATGTTTTCGTCTTCGTTTTTATACCATTGCATCATATGTCAATTTGTAAATGTTTTATGTAATACTAGTTCGCCTCTTGGTGCCACACATCTCAAAAGACGAATGATTATTTGGTAAAAAATGACATAAAAGAGACAATATGTATTTTTTGAAGATGTTATCAGACAAATAACTTTACTCAAAATTTATTTTACATGGTTGATTTAAATTTAATTTCAATTTAAATCCTAAATTCCTTAAAAGCCAAATAACCATATTTTACAGTGATATCAAATGGATTTGGCAATACAACTAGATTTTTTATTTGGCCTTGTATGACATCACTTTCTCTTTTATTAGCACAATTATGGTGTCTTAATTACGGAAATGATCGTCGACCTTCTAGATTATTTGTTTTAGCCTGATTTGCCAACTAAAATTTTGGAATTATGTTTATAATATTTTCAAAACGAACATGTCATTTTGCGGGTTAGCATAAGTACGATCGTCATTTTGGAATGTCCAATGGATTAGATGAAGATATACAGACATCTTAATCAAAATATTAATATTTGAGATAAAACACAATTTGCATTTTTTGTACATTGAATTAGCATCCCTTATTTTATATACAGAGATGTTAAACGGGTATTAGCTGCGTTTTGCAAATCAATAAATTATTTTTACTACTTACGCTGATGAACAATAACAAATACACAGGAATAAAAATACTTATATTCCTATACATTTTATGCAAATAAGGTCAGGTCCTGTGCCGTATGGATATACAAATAAAAAAAATAAGGTCGACTTTATCATTTGCAAGGGAATAATTGCCAACTAGAATTTTCAAGCAATTTTCTCCAAATATATAGTAATTTAAGAATTCTATGCTGGTGTATACATTTCTTTGTTATTGTACATCAATCTAAGGAGAAAATGGAAAGATATCTTTTTGGAAAAAACTCAAAAACAGGTTAACATCTGTTCTACAAAACTCT
>BROG01000936.1:0-30000 GCA_030159075.1 Atrina japonica | reverse complement strand
ATATATATATATATATATATATATATATATATATATATATATATATATAATATATATATATATATATATATATAGTATGACGTAAATGAGCTCGAAAAATTTATTTTCACTATATATACTTCGTATATAAATTAGTATTTTTTCAATAGCGTATCTAGACTATAAAAAGGCTTTTTAGCACTTGTGAAACTAAAAATAATTCTGACAATACCACAAATCCCTACTCTAATGTATGACCCTTGCAAAATTCGAAATGGTCGCGTGTGAGCATACACCAAGACCCTTAGTATTCAGCTTAAATATTTGCTGAATTTCTTTTCGTTCAGCAAACAATTAAGCTGAATACTAATAGTCCAGGTGTATACTCACACGCGACAAAATTACAGAGGCTGCAATACCCAGTAAAATGAAGAAGTACCAATTGATAATCGAAGCTCAAGTCCATTAGAACACGACACATTATATGTGTAAATGGTCTCAACATGAAGAACAATTGCGAATCCCAAACGGAATAGGATCAGGTGTCCGGAAGGAGGCAGCGTCACCTGCTGGTATGCCACCCCATCGGAAATGTTCCATGGAAACCTTACTACCTTCGATGAAAATTTCAAATTCGGTGAAAAGGTCCAGTTACTTGAAAAGCACAATCTCCGTGAAAAGAGCAAGCCTGGTGATATACAACGGTCTCAACATAAACAACAAATGTGGATCCAAAATGGTATAGGACCAGGTGTCAGGAGGGAGCCAGCGCCCCTGCCAGCTTGGCACACCCGTCGCAAATATTGTAGGAAACCTCTTGAATTCAGTGAAAAGGTCAAGTTCGGTGAAATAGTGAACAGTTACTTTTATTTATGATTGGCGAATAGGAGTCACTGACTTTGGTCGTGCTCCAGAATACTATCTAATATTCCTGAGAGAAGGATTTCATATTGTTTAACAAGATCCCCTTATCGACCATAAAACTTCTTTTATGACGATTTCAAGTGTTTAACAACGTAACATTGTGTAAGTAGTTTATTGACGAGTCGTTTCGCTCTCAGAATAAAACAATCATAACAAGAGAATATTTAGAATTGGGAGGTTCGTTATATAGAAATTGAAATCGTCGTAATTGTCATAAAGGGAGATGTGAAGTTGACTTCTTTTCCAATCGACAGGAGTAAATCTAGGTAAGATGCAAATGTGTTGCTCTCTGTCGTCTTATTTGTCTCAAGCTAAACAGGATACACCCGGCCGAGGTTATTTTGAAATTCTGAAATATTTATAGACAGGACATCGTCGATATACCCGTAAGTAAAATTGAACTGAGATGCTGTTTATTTCCTTTGGAGAACAGAAAGAAATTATGCTACATATGAATAAAAAAAAGTCATCCAAGAGAGGTGCACAATTGGTACCCATTGGAATACCGACAAATTGTTGGAAAACATTTCCCGCAAAAACGACGAAGATGTCGTCTACTAGAAACCCCAGCATCTTCATGATATCGTCTTCAGTGTATAGGTCTAACAAGATTAAGCTGCACATAAAGGATCTGTCAAAAACCAAAAGAACGCGTTCCATTGTATGAAAATAGGGTGAGCAGATATAACATGTTGCCTTGCACGGATTCCATACATTACTGTTGGTCAAATTTTTTCTGTCAACATGTAGGCTGTCACTTCTGTTATGATTTAGACTCGTTGTGCATGTAATCATGTCCCAATTTACCTTGGTAGACCTAATAGTAGACCTTGTTATTGAAATCAGAGTGTTCTTTCACAAAATAATGTGTTTTATGACCTAACACTGAAAATTTATATCTGCAATTTCCATTTTATTATACAAAGGAGTTTTGCATTATAGATGTTAATCTGATTTTGAGTTTGTGATGAAGAATTGTTGTGTAAAGGGAAAAAATAAATAGATAAAGGCTTGGTGGAGCATATAAAATTCATAAAATTCTTGACATTTTTCTTTAAAATAAACATCACCGAGAGTCCATTATGTGTTTTTTTTTTCAAAGCAGAAAACGAATCAATTGAACTCATTTTGTGGGATTGTGAAGTACCCAAAATTTTTTACATGTGTATATCAGTCTTCCAATAATTCTAAATCAAATTTCATCATTTGATGTATCAAAGCTCAGAAAATGTGACCAATTTTACCTAATTTTTCTTACATAAAATAATACATTTATAATAGTAAATGTTTTGGAAATGTCCCGTCTTTACTTGCTGTGAAAGAAATATTAAAGTACTTGTATTATTTAGAAAAAAGAGCTGTAAAACATCAAAGAATGACAAAGTTTCATATAGAGTGGAATTTTTATAAAGACCTACTCTCAAAGTATACTTTTGGGTCGGTGTTATACGCTCTTTAATACACTTCTCTATAGTATGGACCTAGCAAAATTACTTTTTATCATTCAAACTTATGTATATATAGAATTAGTGAATACATATGGCACGCCAAAATCACATTAATGATTTAAATAGTTTTTCTCAGTTAAACCTAGTTTTTCTCGAGTTAATCCTAATTTTTCTCGTAAACCAAATTAACTGGAGAAAAACTAGGTTCAACTGAGAAAAACTATGTTTAACTGCACAGAATTCTCATTAATGTGATTGTGGCGTACTTAAACCTAGTTTTTCTCAGTTTAAGTAGTTTTTATCGAGATAAACTAGGTTTAACTCATTGGCGTGCTATATCAGTTAACCTAGATTTTCTCAGTTAGACCTAGTTTTTCTCCAGTTAATATGGGTTGCTGAGAAAATCTATGTTTAAGTGGAGAAAACCTAGGTGTAACTGAGAAAATCTAGGTTAACTGATTAAGCGTGTTACGCACGCCAAAATTACAATATTGAGTTAATCTTAGTTTTTCACGGCCTAAATATAGTTTTCCTCAGTTAAACCTAGTTTTCTCCAGTTACAGTGGGTTACGATTTAAACTAAATCTTTCGCCAGTTAATCCTAGTGTTTTACGTAACCCACATTAAGTGGAGAAAACGAGATTCAACTGAGAAAAAATAAGATGAACTGCGCCAAAATCATATTAATACTCATACATCATTATACATCGTGATTTTTTCTCAGTTAAACTAGGTTTTTCTCGAGGAAAACTAGGTTTAACTCATTCGTGTGATTTTGGCGCAGTTAAACGTATTTATTTTCAGTTAAACCTATTTTTTTTTTCAGTTAATGTGGGTTACTGAGAAAACTAGATTTAACTGGAGAAAACCTAGGTTTAATTGAGAAAAACTAGATTTAAGTCATTAATGTGATTTTGGCACGCCATCAATACATGTGTGATCATTAATTGTGAATCATCAAATAGGACACTCCTTCTTTCTCTTTGTCTCATTCTTTTTCCATCTTTCTATCTCTCACTCTTATACTTAGCTCTTTTACTGTAAATGAAATGCAGCGTATTTCTGCCTTTATCCTTTTTTTTACATTTTTGAAAATTCATCTTTCATGTTGTACCATGCAGTAAATTTCCACTTGTACCAAAATATGCTGCATGTGCTATAAGTTTTAATGGCGTGGCTACTGTATTGATTATTTATTGTATGGGCATTGTACTGTTTCATTGTACTGATTGGAAATTTTGACAAAAATAAAAAGAAAATGATAACAAATTCCATTCGTTTTCAGACGTAAATAATCTTCCAATATAATATTTTCTTAAGAGTAAAGAAGTCAAAATTCAGTGACTCTCCCGGATTTTCTAACATTAATATCTTATAGGGACTATGTTGTTCGAATCAACCTTCTTTTGAGATGGATAATAAATGCGATATATTAGCGGACTAACAGGTATAGTTTCGTGTCTGGCAGCAGAAATAGGCCATGCGTCTTCAAGCTTCCAAATTTCAAACAATTGATGAGAGATGCGTAAAACTGGATCTCCTGGAGAAATATTTCTGCTCACAATTAATGAAGTTTGAAATTCTGTTCTATATCGGAATATAAAAAGTCTCAGATACCAAGGTATATATCATTAGGATGTCAAGGATATAGGTACAATCTGAAAAAAATGGACAAACACGAACCTATTGAAATGAAGGGGTGGGATCAGGTGCCATGAAGGAATAATGATATTCATATGTTGAACACGCCCTGGCCTATCTGATAATTTGTAAAATATAAACTCTTTATGCGGGTGATTGTGGGATGTTACTATTTAAATGTGGAAAATTAACGATGGGAAATCCAAAATCGTCGCGTTATATATCTGAGATGTTAAGTTCCTGTCTTTGTCTATTAATAGTAAAATGTCTAAGTATGAAGCGTGTGTGCTTGATTATGTTGTATCTTTCATTTCTAGTTGGGATATATGGCATTGACCTATGTATGAAAATTATCATTATTAATTGATAAAACGTCGTCAATATATCTGAATGTCAAATAAAAGGACATCGCTAATTTTTTCTTGTTTTGATTCAGCAATTTCTGAATAAAGTTTGCTTCATATGAATAAAGGAACAGGTCAGCCAGTAAAGGAGCACAATATGTTTCCATAGGAATGCCTATAGTTTTTTGAAAGACTACATCTCCGAACATAATAAATATATTGTCTATTAGGAATTCCAGCATCTTTTTTATATCATCTTCAGTGTATTTATGTGTGGAATCAGAGTGGTGTTTGACAACATAAGTATCATGAAAACCAATCACTAGGTATTTAAATTTCCGAGAACCACTTTTAGTGGAAAAAAACAGTTGTCTATGATGCTGAAAAGTATCTCTTTTATTTTTATGTGGAATTGTTGTGTAAAGAGTAGAGAAGTCGTATGTTTTACTGTAAATCTCAGAAAAAATGTGTTCCTTCAAATTTTCTTAAAGTTGTTTAGAAGTATCCACATCTGATTTACACCGCTTCTGGAATAAGCAACTGTACAGTACTGCTGAGGTTTCTCCTTAACGGCTGTTAATATCTTGGTAAGGAGTAAAGATGCTGGATCCTGCTATGTACCTCTGCTTATATGGGATTTTGTGAAGTTTAAGTATCCAATATAAATATGGAACTGACTGTTGTCTCATCAAACAGATAAGTATAATTTTCAAATAACAGTATTTGGTTTGTGGATACATATTTACCATATGTTTCGAATTCAAATCTCGAATAATCCATTAGTTAAAGAATTAAAAATGGCATCAATATGCGGTGAAATTACGGCATATCAACCCCATATCCCCTATAAGGTCTTCGGGTGGGTCTTAAACTAATAGAAACATTGAACACATGATTCAAAATAAAATTATACAGGATTACTTAGTACCTTAATCCTATCTGCCAATCCAAATTACCCCTTCTATATCCGTCAATACACATAACACAAAATGTACTGGATTTCCTAGTACACAGTAAATCTTGTGGAATAGGTCTGCGAATAAATTGGGATTCCCGATACATGTATTTGAATTGCCCCATATGATTGGCTCAGCTAATACGTGCGAACGTACTGGCTATTACGTGGGAACGTATTAGCTCGTTTAAATTCCTAGTTATTGGTTACCATGGTACTTACTTCGTCCAACACCACTTTCAATACAATGGATTCCAACAAACTGAAATTAAAGACAGCTGAATCAAGCAACACGATTTCTACTGGGACATTTTACTTACTATAAATACGGACGGGAAATTAACGACCAGGCTATGCGACAAAATGTGTTTTTATTTTGCAAATGATCCGATATTCACCATATGAACATTTCATATACAGATGCAAGCTACTTATTGATAAGTTATTATCGCAGGGAAATTGGAAATCGCGTTTGATGTCAACGTTCTGCAAATGTTTTGGTCGGTATAATACCTTTGTTTGCAATAACTGTTTCATTAAACGAAATGGTGAGTAACCTATTCGATAGCAATTATTGTCTACTATAAATCCGGACTTTTTCGCGGGACTTTATTTTCGCAATTAAGAAGTTCTACATCTATTCGCCAGATGATATTTTCGGATATCGAATGCTAATTTTGTCATACTTTATCATACGTTATTACGCGATAATTTTTTTTGCGAGCGGGAACTCTCACGAAATTACGCGTAAATGAAATATAACCGGATTTACAGTATTCCAATAGTAACGAAGATTTATTCCTCACTTATTTCATATGAATTTGATTGTGCGACTGGTCAACAGGGTATGCTTACTCCTTCATGACACCCGACCCTACCTCTGATCAGATTTACAGAGGTCCGTGTTTGACCTATTTTCATCAGTTTTTTTATAGTCTCCGGAAAATTAATTTTTCTTTATAAATTACTTTAAACGTTCTGCCACAGGTAAAGGCTTAACGATTCAGTACCTTCTGCATGTGTGTAAAATTATACTTCAATATCTAGAGCACTGAGAAACTGCTCTTTACAATAAACTTTCTAATATAAGACAGTTCTGTAGATTTTTTAAAATTATATTTCATTGTCCCGTGCTTCTCTGTCCATCTACTAGTATACGGATTGTACATGCGAGTAATATGGTCTAATTTGTTCTTGACCAATGACTTACAGTGATTGTGACCGGAATTTCATTCTTCAGGGGAACCTGATCCCATATCTGAATTTCCCATGTTCTCCACATCCCATTATATCTTAAATACCCTGCTTTTATTAACTATTCATATATTTTTATCATGCAGAATAATATTTATTTTATGGTTACTGAAAATATTCATGAAAATGTTAATTGCGCTTACACATGATACCAACGTATATCATTATCAAATCATCAAATTATTTCTACTTCTTATGTTTCTGATACTCAAACTCTAGTTTGATAGATAGAAAATTTAACTTTTCTCCGTTCGTTTCCGCTTTGCCTAGAAGTAAATGAAACACGAAGATTAAGTCCAAATTGACAATAAACACAGAATCGATTCGGTTAGACAGTAGATGAATGGTACGAATTAATTCGATTTTACAAGAATATGATACAAAACAAGAAAACAGAAAGAAAAGGATTACAATGGGTGTCATAAGATCAAAACAAACAACAGTTACTATGACACGTATAACATTACGATTAATAAATTCTAACAACACTTTGAAGAAGGGATGGTTAATTTCCAATCCGAGTGCAAACAATTTTGTTTGTCAATGACAAGGCTTGCAGAGTCATAGTTTAAAAAATTTTGAGCTCCAGGATTGAGATTTCGCAATCGCTCCCTCAAAATGGTGACATTTGTTCTCACATTGAAACAGTAAAAGGAACGACTGCATTTATTTGCAGATGACAAAACATTTTAAACAGTAAATCCGGTAATTCAAGAATGGGCTTATCTCGGTGAGATAACCTTGTGACGAGGATATACTCCTCACTTGTTTCATTGGACTTGACTGCGGACTCACGGTGGGTGTGACCGGTTGACAGGGGATGCTTACTCCTCTGTCCATTTTTACCGGATTTGTATCTGTGTCCTGGACATTCTATTGATTTATACTTTGGTATCTGAAATTTTTATATTTCTACGACATTTCAATTCGCAGACAAATCAGTTTCAAGTGAGAGACTGAATATAATGACACCAAAATCACATTGATGTTAAACCTAGTTTTTCTCTAATTAAACTCTGTTTTCTCAGTGAAATTCTATTTTTCTTTCTGCTAGTAAATTTGAGTTAGAGAAAAACTAGGTGTAGCTGGGGAAAAAGTAGATTTAACTCATTAATATTATTTTGGCGTCGTAATTTGCATTAACTGGAGAAAAAACTAGGTATAACTAATATAAACTAGGTTTTACTGATTATTGTGATTTTGTATTGTCATAGATTAGAGATGTATCAATTTCATATTACAGGAAGAGATTTTGATTGAAACTGAATTTGGTTTTATCTAAATCACGATAAATCGCTCAGAATTCAAGATGACATAATATATGGAAATGCATGGTCTTTTCCCGGGAATATTGTAACTGGATTCTCTAATCAAATCCTATTCAACTACATGTGGTGTCTATAATTCCGAAACTATCCAATATTATGCAGCCAGTTTTACCGTTCGATCATTTCAGGGACAGATATTTAGAAGGAAGGGTGAATTTCAGGTGAAGTTGAATTTGATTTTATCTAACTCCCTCAGTTCTCGCTCAGAATTCAATATGTTGTAATGTCTGGAAATGCAGAGTCAACTTCGTCAAACATATCCGATATTGTGAAGTCAGCTTTCCGTTCGATCACATCAGGAATATATATATATATATATATATATATAAGACAAGATAAGCTAATATTACAAGGATACATTTAAAAGATAGTTAATCTTTTGATCTTACGGCGGATGTGATTGGTCAATAGCAGAGGATTGGACATACAAAATAACAACCCTTAGTTTCAAAAAGTTTGATTGCTTGCTGATTTTTGTATACTGTCTTATGGTTTCTTCATTTGTTAACCCTATGTTACCAGTCTCTAACATTCAAGTCGAACAAAAAGATACAGTTAAAATAGGTTGAAATATTCGTCAATTCTGTAAAATAAAACCTGTAATTGCCGGTAATTGCTTTTACAAAAAAACAAAGCCCACACGATATCGGTATCTGATAAAAGAGATGGTATATTGTGTTCTGTCCCTTGATAAATGTTGTCCCAAGGGCTTGTTTGGAATGAAAATATTGATGTGTTATAATTGGAATACAAGATGTTGTAGGAAATGACGACTGACAGTTTGTGGCAATGTGCTATAGTGGGTCAAACTGAACCAGTAATGTAATGTATCCTACAGGACAGAAGAAGAAACATCATTAATAAATAAAAGAATACATTTTTGCTTTGGGCTTTGGATTTACAAATGATTCATAGATATGAAAATGTTCAAGTAAATCAAGTACATAGTACGATCTGCAAAGAGAATAAATATTTGTCTGAGAAAAAAAGCTGAGATCAGGTGCCTTTGAGGAGAAATATGTTCTTTCGATTATTGCTAAAATGCCAAATATAATTTGATATATATTTGGCATCTTCCGTTCCGTTCTCCATTCCGCATTTTAGCCAAACCCATTAAAATTTGTCAAACTAGAATTCAAATAAAACTGCCAAGTAATGCATGGCAACTTACACAAATGGCTGATTAAGTTCATATGGATGTAGGCAGATGTTTAGATAGACATCCAATCTATAAAATATCTCAGATACCAAAGTATAAATCAAAAGAATGTCCAGGGCATAGATACAAATCCGGTAAAAATGGACAAACACGGACCTCTGGAAACCAAGAGGTGGGACAGGTGCCATGGAGGAGTAAGCATCCCCTGTCGACCGGTCACACCTTCCGTGAGTCCACAGTCAAGTCCAATGAAATACGTGAGGAGTGAATCCTCGTCACAATTGGTACAGACTCAACATTTCACCTAGTGAAACAGAGGAATCGCAAAAAAAGACATAGTTTGCGGAGCGTTGCCATCTAATGCGGTTTTTTATATCCCCGTGTCAATAATTTGTCAGTGAGTAGTTTACCTCTGTGTATGAAATCTTCATATGTTGTACACGCCCTGGCATATCGGATCATTTGTGAAATATAAACTCCATATGCGGGTGACTGAGGGATATAACTACTTGAATGTGGAACATTTACAATGGGAAAGCCGAAATCGTCGCGTTTGTCGTATAGGTTAGTTGCCAATTTCCCGTCTTTGTCTATATTAAGTAAAATGTCGAAGTGTGCTTGATTCGGTTGCATCTTTAATTTCTAGTTCGCTGGGATATATCGCATTAACATATGTATGAAAATTGTCATTATTAATTGAAAATAAAGGTCAGCAATATATAAATTTCAAATTAAAAGACACCACTAACATGTTTTTCTTTTTGTTCATCAGTTTTTGAAAGAAGTCTGCTTCGTATGAATAAAGGAACAGGTCGTCCAAAAATGGGGCACAATTGGTTCCCATAGGAATGATGACAGTTTGTTGAAAGACCACGTCTCCGAACATTATAATTATATTGTCTATTAGAAATTCCAGCATGTTTTTTTATATCAACTTCAATTCTGTGCCTTAAAATTTTCTAAAAGCTGTTTAGAATTTGTTAGTATCCACATCTAATTTACGCCGCTTCCGGAATAAGCAACTGTAAAGTATTGTTGAAGTGTCTCCTTAACGGCTGTCAATAACTTTGTAATGAGTCAAGATAAAGGTTTGGTAGAACATTTGCTGGATCCTGTTTTGTATCAGAGGGATAACGTGTTTTCATAGTCCCTTTAAGTTTTCGAATACGAGATTTTATCAACCACCTTGTAGCTTTTAGCCATTCGGACAAAGTGTCTGGTTCTACGTCTTCATGTTTGGCCCATCGTGTGGCATAATCTTCGACAGAATTCATAACTAAACTGAAATTCTGACGCCAATTAAAGGAACGGGCTTCCCGGTATTTAGAGCCTCTTAAAAAAGATTTTTGAGGCTTTCATTTTCAACAATAGAAACGTTGCCGGTGATGACATGCTTGATAGGATTGTATTTGAAAGGAGATGAAGCACATGAACATGTGACAGTGTTGTGTAGAAGATGGTTGATGTCCAGGCACTGCAAAACATGTTTGTAACTGAATCGCTTAGATGCGATGCTAGGTGAATAGCTATATGAAATGCAAGGCATGGTCTTCAGTTTAAAATATGGTAGAACACAGGACTGAACTTTTTTGTGATTTAGAACATTGCCAATGTTTAAAGCGTCGATGCCTTTATTTGTAAATTTAAGTTTAAGGAAAAGACGTTTCTGTTCAGAACAGTCATCGTTTGTAACGCGTGCAGGCTTAAGGACAGACACCACCAAATAATTTCCCATAGGCCTCAATGCTAATTTACAAAACTTCAGGTCACTGTCACTCCCACGTTTATTAAATCTGGGTCAAATAAGTACCCTGTGCTGAAAGATCAATATTTTTGATAACAAAATATGCAATCAAAAGTATAGGTTGCCTTTGCATTTTTACTTCAAATTTTCACTTGTTTACAACTCGTAGTATTCCGCACCAAAGGAAAATATCTATTCTCATATGACCCCTCCTTTTAAATTTTCAACCGTCAACCCTATAATTTCCAAAGTACTACCAATATTGATGTATCTTTTTTATCACCTTTATTTCACTTATTAATGGCAAAACTAATTTTTTCATTTAATGACCAATCAGATCGCTGGGCTCATTTTACCCTCCGCACAACTTTGGGTGTCCAAAATGTCTGCGCCCATGTTGTAAACAAAGCAGGTGTTTTTCCTATATTAAGCAGTCAGTGATAAGCGATGTACAGTATAACGGAATTCAGTATGTATTCTGTATCACTTTGTCATTGATAAATCATTTACAATAGCAAGTACATGTAATTGTTTATCATTCATTTAAAAAAAGATAATCAATTCGTTTACGAATATTAGCTGAGCCAGAACATACATAGTAATTGGCTGTTACATAGTTACTATTCGTTTTGATTAGTTTTTGTT
The DNA here is from genome assembly GCA_030159075.1 of Atrina japonica. Taxonomy (NCBI): domain Eukaryota; kingdom Metazoa; phylum Mollusca; class Bivalvia; order Pterioida; family Pinnidae; genus Atrina; species Atrina japonica. The sequence goes on along the minus strand of BROG01000936.1, from coordinate 18,579 downwards.
CTTTTTACAGAGAAATTACAGACTTTTCATAAAGTCAGTTTCAGGGATGGAATCTATCTCTGAACAAAAGAAACCGGTGATCGATGGATTGAAAATATTCTTCATGATAGTATAGACGTACTCAATATCAAGCTTATTTTCTATGGATGTATCTAGCAGTATTTTGTTTAAAAATAAATATTTCCTGTTCGTAGCTGTATCTGAATGTAAAATCAGTTTTCTCTTTTCTAATTTTACCTCTATGCTATAATATTTCCGACAACATATAGACATTTTAAGTCGTGATTTGCACGGTAAATTGAATGGCTTGTCATTCTTCCCTTTCCAGGATAAATAGAATATTAATGGAAAAGTTGTTCATTAATCTTGATTGTCATGATGGTAAAATTGAAGACTTGAATTTTTCTTGTTATTATCACCTCAGCTGATGGTGTGACTAGCTAGTTTCCTTTTCCATGCACAGTCTGTTATGCTTGTTAACAATTTTATTATCTTTGGTATCTGTGATATGCATGTCTGTTTAAATGATATACCGACGTTTGTTATATTTCTGTGTTAACCTATAAATATCTATTCATTCAAACGAAAGATAGGGCCATAACATGTAAGCAACGTTCCAAAGATTTCGTTATCCTGTATGATCAATTACACGTACTTTTCCGCTGTTTTCTCTTATGATGATTCCTGGAAACATTTCTGAATCTTCAGTCTTATCTTTGCTTGGAACAGTAACAAGTTGATCATAATCCTTTCATAAAGAGATTTTAATGATCTTCTCTAATTAGTTGATTGATGAAAATACAAAATACCTCATATTGATCTCATTTAACCTGGAGGGTCTGTAGGTTGGATTTTCTTTATGTAAATATAAGTGTAATTGCTGTCAATTAGGTACAAAACCAAGTTATTTAAAATTTTCAAGAAAAAATCACCTTTCATTTGACCTTTATAGGTTTTCGAAATTTGAATTAATATTGATTTGAATATTTTTCAATGAATCTATCTACCTTTATTCAATTCTATCTATCTATGTATCTATGTATCTATCTATCTATCTATCTATCTATTTATTTATCTATCTATCTATCCAAAGGTATATATGATTGTTTCAGCTAAAGTGAAGTGTTATATTCATTTTCCAGAACACTAAGAAAATATGTTATGATGCATGTAAATATGAATAGCGACAGTGTTATATACGATAATGTAGAATGAACGTACAGAAATGTATAAATTGAGATGTATATTGTTTTTATTGTTGTTGTTGCCGTTATTGTTGTTGTTGTATTGTTGTTTAACGTCCCCCTAAATAATCTTCACTTATATGAAGACGTCACCAAATGCCGGTGAAGGGCTTCAAATTTTGGCCTATGCTTGGCACTTACGGCTATTGAGCAGTGAGGGTTTTTTAACGTCTTTAACGTACCGACACCTACCGTGAAAAGGGACCTCGGTATTTACTGTCTCATTCGAAGGACCGAGGAAAAGTCAATCACCTCCGCCTAGACTCCAACCAGTGACCCTCCGGTTACGAACCAAGCACTCTTCCGCAGAGCCATGACGGCTCTCTCTCTCTCTCTCTATCTCTCTCTCTCTGTCTTTCTCTCTCTCATATATATATATATATATATATATATATATATATATATATATATATATATATATATATATATATATATATATATATATATATATATATATGACACTGAACCGACTATAAAATCAAAATTTGCATAGAATATATGTGATATAGCTTCTTTCTCGATTTTATCGCCATATTTCCACAATGAATTCGATTCTTTCAGTAGTAATAAAACGATTCAATAACTGTGTGACTGTTTCGGGTGATATAAGAATAAGCATTTCCATATCACACTTGACTTTCATGAGTGTAACAGAGTTCAAATAACGAGAAAAATCACACATTTCTGTTAATAATAAACAAAAATTAAACATTATTTTTGTATGATGAAATTGCTAAATGAATTTAATCGTATTTTTGTATTGGCAAATTTATTTAAAGAAATTTTTAAAGTCTATCTTCCTCGGCACAGGATATTTGATTAATTAGTGCGTTATTTACAACGGATTTTATTAAAACTCTTTGAGATTCACATCACTTGGAAGTCATTTTTAATGTATAAATTCAAAGTTGTATCCTGTACAGATTCATAAAATAATCCAATGACAGCAATAAATGAAATCTTTATTACATATTTCATAAATTTACATCAGATAAATGAATTTTTATGATGTAAAAATGAAGACGTACCAATGGATAATCGAAACTCCAAGTCCATTAGAATACGACAAATTAGATATACAAATGGTCTTAACATGAAGAACAATTGCGACTCCAAATGGGATAGGACCAGGTGTCCGGAAGAAGCCAGCGCCCCATGCCAGCATGCTACATTCGACGCGAGTTCGGTGAAAAGGTAAACAAAACAAGGATATGAGATATGTTCTATTTACTTATTTGCAAATCACATTGTCCTTTTTTCTCACTATCTATTAAAAGTATTGGCTTCGTTTCTTTTTGGCACTGTTTCGAAATTCTATATCTATTTTTAATTCGAGCTCAACAAATGACGAAGTCTTGACACGATAGATCGAGCGTCTTGGACATTGGTTTCAGTATTTATATATATATATATATATATATATATATATATATATATATATATATTATATATATATATATATATATAATATATATATATATATATATATATATGATGTAATGTACTTTTGTTTTTATTCATATGAGTGAAATTCAATTATAAGCCTTGAATTTAATTTTATTTTCGAACTTTGGTCGGTGTACTTTTATTTAAAAAATATAGTCCAATGCTTTAATATATGATAGGAATGTACTATTTCATGTATAATTTTCTGTTTATTTTAAAGTATTAGCTTCCGCCTCTAAGTGTTAAATGACCGCCGGTTAGATAAACCCCTGCACTTTATAAGAAAAACATTGGTGGAACCATAAAATTATATTTTTAAACCATTATGGCAAGAAGTGAAGTATCGTCTCCGTTAAATAATATAGGCAAAGAAAAATGGTCGTAATATATTATGACCTTTGAACATTGAAAATATTTTCTTTATCTTTTCTGGTTGAATCACCACAAAAAGTCGACTACTCGGTAACAATTTATTTGATAAATAAAATCATTAATTGGCTCTTTCAAATGCACATTATCAAATAATAAAATGAAAGTCATTAGACAGGTGTGATAGGCTATAAAACAAAGATCTGTTGTCAAAAATGAGTTGATAACTTTTGTAGACATTTTGTTTGACCAGTTAAGCAGCACTAGCATAGTACCGTACTATATTTCCCGGTGTCAATCTGTAAGATAATGAGAAAGTCATATTATACCTTTCAGCGCCAATGGTAATTCATTATCACTTTTTCATATGCACCATATAGGGGTCTTCAATATTATGTTATACATGATTATATATTCAACAACAAGGTGCATAGGCACTGTTATATATAGAATATTTTGTAAACATTAATACCATTTTAAAGCATAATGTTATCAGAAGGTGGCGTTTTTCTTTCCACATTATACCACTTAAACTCCCCTCTTCGTTACGTTACTTTTTGTTCATTTGCTCATGTTGGCATTGGTTTTTATCTTTAAAAAATGTTTTTCTTCAAATTTTAAATTTGAGAGTAAAGTTACAGTCCAAAATATATATTTATATTGACCACATCACCGCTTTGTCATTCCAAGCGAGGTGTTGTCGAAAAAAATATCCAGTTCATAAGAGAATGTCGGTTGACAATGTTATCTGAAATACATGTATTGTTAAAATGATAGTGCCGATCACAATTGACATTGTTTTCATCACTGGAAAGTGATGGGTAGTGATATAGAAAAAAGAGTGATATAATGTTTCCATGTCGAAGAAAATATCAATATGGCGTACAGTTGGGAATTTATTAGGTTATTCCGTCTGTAATATTTTATTTGTTGACCTATGAATTATGCATGGATCATTAACATAAAATATCGGCTTGATCATCTTGTTTTTCTGTCAGATGTGCATTTGTTAACCCCAGCAGTTTCGCAGTGAATGGACAGATAATTCTCTATTCAGATACTTCTCAGGAATTTGGCTCTAATTATATCCAAGTACCAGTAAAAATTATAACGATTTAGCATTTGCAATTCATAATACATTATTTTACTGAGTAAAATATAAAGCTGTGTTCAATAATATAATATATTCCAATCAGAGTCCAGCTTACTTTCAAAATAGCAGCTCGGCCTACACCTTTTCAACCACCAATTATCCGGGTATTTAGTTGTCTCTGACCACACGTAAATAAATACAGATGCACTGTAATAATACCGATGAAAATATCATTCCAGCGTGCAATCTAAACACCCATTGATATACGTCGTTCTTTTCTTCCAGTTGAATACTACTCGGGATCTTTTCCTTTTCCTTGCAGAAACTGTTTGCCATCGTTTCAAAGTTGAGTTCAAACTGAAGGTAACATGCATCAAGTCGATTTTTTGTCATCCTATACAATAATTCTTGTTCTGATTTTATCGCATTTTAAACCCAAACAAAAATTTGATACTATCCCTTTAAGAAATTTTACTAAACATTTAATGGTTTGTAAATAAAGTAGCAAATACCTTAAAAGATAACAATCTTTAAATCTATTCCTTCCTCATTTCTACTTTTGCCGTTTTTTCATTCAGCAATGACATTTTTCAAGCAGGAGAAACAATCTTATGAGCATTACATATGTGATAGACTTTTATTGTATATACCATTTCAATTCTTGTTCTTATCAAGCATTGTGATCGCATTCAAGAAACGTTCATTTCAAGCTCTAATTTGGTATGGACATGAAACAGACAAAACACATTGATCGTTGAATACAATCTTAAAGGATTGTATCAGATATATAGGGTAATTAATGGTAAACGGGGTGAAATCGCATTTCAGCAAAGGAAATGGCTGTAAGTTGTTAAATCGATAAAAAAGAATATCTCTAATATATTATACTATTTAACAAAAAAAAATATCACGTGAATATAGGATGCTATTAAATGCTCGAAGAAGCTGTGTGAAGCGGAGCGAAATATTGTATTAATGTTCATAATTTTCAATCTTCCGATATTCCGTGTTTATCTAATATTCACCAGATTTATATATACATCCTGGATATCCTGAAGATTTATAATTTGATATCTGAATAGTTAAAGATGTTGTTTTACTTGATCTGAATGAACTTATTTGGTGTATTCAATTTACTTCTTACACTTTTTCATCACTGTATGTTATCGATTTGAATTTCAATTACATTATTGTCAATCAACTTTCCATACGAGAACAAAAACAGTGACACCAATTTTAATCAATAGACTATAGAATAAGACAGGCAAACCGCAATATAATACATATATACAGCAGCATTGTGAAAGACAACAATCATCTTCACGCTTCCTATGATACATTTTATTTGGTGTCTGTATGGAATTAGAATACCTTCTGTGAGAATCCGTAAATTGACAACACTAAAGTGGGTTACATGAGTTATGTTAGCTGTTATCATTTTATGCTAAAGTCATATTTCGTCTAGATAGAACCGTGTATATTCTAAACTCCCCAGACGCTAACATAGTAAACTTTTACCGTGGTTACTCTAGATGGATTTAGGTATTAATTTAGATTTATTATTTGGAATTGTGTGACCACTACTTGTTTAGGAACTCCACATTTATTTTAAATGCGATCTCAACTGATGAAGTCTTATTGACAGAAACGATCGTCTTGAGCATTTGTTTTGGCTTTTTGCAAAATTATAACTTTAGTTTTATGTTGATGATATCTAAGAATACTTATACTTAACAGGCATCCTTAAGTCTCATTCCCAGAACTATCACGAACCTTTGATGCAAAGAATTCTTCTGTTAAAAAAATATTTATATGTCACTTCTGGTCAAGGGTAAAAAACATCTGAACAATTAGTGATAAAATTTAAAAAGACAGATGCCGTGGTATACTTCGTTACATAGGTAGGAAATGTCAAAATAAATCATGAATGATTACGTGAACGGAAATGCACGCATTAAGTCATCTCTACAACCCAGTCAAAGAAGACAGTAATAGTTGGTATCATGTCGTATATTTTTGTCGAGATAATCATATTGTACACGTATATGTCTCGATTGTCGTTTTATTGTGTTGATGCTATTCTGAAATATTGGGTATCCTACGTCAATTATTGTTAGTCACAGTTTAAGTCGTATATTATTTCTATTGGAGAACACATTAAACCGCCACATAAAAGTAATGATACACGCATAAAATGTCTAGTACCTACACATTAATTAGATAAAAACAAATAATATACAGTTGACAGAAAATAGCTGTCATACATCACACATAATCTTATATGCCTTATATGTGCCGAATACTGATATTAAATCCTAAATAATAATCTTCTCTTTGTGTAGTTAAAGGCATACAGAAAGGAGTTTTAGTTTGTATTAAAAGTTTCAAATATTCCAAGTTTTATACATTTTACAAATGATATGTTTTTAAAAAACTAGTTGAAAAAACTTGTTATGATGTATTTGTGAACAGAAATCAAACTTGAACAATGGGGGAGTAAATATGTGTATTATAACACGGATGACAGGAATATCAATCGTAGGTGTATTTCATTCATTCTAAGCAATATATGCATATGTTAATTTTTTCTTTGGCAATATTTCTTTTTAGGCTTTTTAATCAGAGTTTTGGTCTAACCGCGGGATATTTTTATCAAAATGACATTCTGTAGGCATTTAAAGAACACAACAATAGTTAATATGAAGAATATCAATGCGGAAGTTCCAATAACAAATACCTATTGTATTTTCGTATCTCACGACCTTTTTAAAAATACAGATCTGAAAAAAAACAGCAGTTTAATGTTTCTGTGACAGCTTACCTGATACTCGTTATACCAATGTTTCTTTATGTTTGAAAGCGATTGTATCATCTAAACAAGATTAACTTTAATTGAGTTATGGTGTTTGCCGAAAATGCTATGTAGTATTTTTCAGACATTCTTTTATATTTTCGGATTCATAATTGGGTATAGTTTTGATGCTTATGTAAAGGATTTGCTATTTATGATAATTATTTTTTTTATTTCGTGTAGATATTTTTCCTACACCTGTCAGTGTATTGACGGCAATGAAAATGCACATTTATTCCAGTTTGCGAATTACTCTTTGCTGACATTGCTATTCCCCAATTTCCAATCATAATATATAGTGTTTCTAAGATAATCGGCTCTTTCTTTTTCGGATCTAGGGACCCAATGTATCTCTCAATATATTCTGTTTTGTAAACACAGTTTAAATATATTATATGCCAATACTTGTAGGTGGTGTTTCATGCTACCACACTGTACAAGTTTTACACAACTTTTGTTAACTGTAAACCATATGACCTCTATATATTGTAAAGTATCCTTAAATGATATCAAAGCGAGCTCGGTGGCCTTGAGTTCTCGCCATGTAGAACTCATTGTACTTTCAGACTCTGTCCACATTAAGTGAAAAATTTTCAAATTTATTTCAACTGTATAAGATCCAGAGGCAACGCTACTTCTATCAGAATAAATCACAATATTTATACGCTGTACGTTTTGTAAAAATCTTTGATTTGCTTTGTATATAAATTTCAGCCAAAACTGTAACTCATTCAAAATTTCATTTTGGTGCTTAAATTTCAATAAACAATCCCAATTGTATCTATTAGCAATTTCCATGGATGAAAATCTAGTAATGATAGGATATATGTTACCAATTACAGGTGACATGAACATTACCTTATCCAATATTCTAACCAACTCCTTGGCTGAAACGCGAGGAAAACGGGAGATAACTCTTTGGTAAAATGTAACGACATTGTCGATTCTTCTTGTAGGCACCGAAATGGAAACAAAAATTGAATTCCATGTTATTCCCAACCGTTCAATATTTTATGATGGCCAAAGTACTGACTTGTCCAAATTAGTCAAAAACCTGTTTGCGACAAATTTTTCAAAATAAATTCTGAAACAATGCTACAATTATTTTTACAAGGAGCAAAGACGATCCCGTCTTCAATGATAAAGAACTATTTTCACTCCGTTTTCTCTCCAATATTGTACAATAGGTCTAAAACATTTTGTGAAAATAAACGGAGCAGAGGACAAACCGAAAGACACAACAGTGTAACAACAATATTTTCCATTCCATGAGAATCCTAAGAAAGTTTGAAATTTTGTAGAGATCTCAATATGGTGATAACCTGATACAAGATATAATTTTATGATAAAGGAATCGTTTTCAAAATATTGTAAAACCACTTTCCAGTCTTCAAACTTGATTTTTTCATATTTTACATAATTGTTCAGCCTACTGAGTTCAAGTATCAGTCTCTTTTTATTTTTGTTTTCTGTGACACTGAGAGGGCTTACCACGTAAGGCTTAAATAGAACTTGTATAATGCAACCATTTTTTAACAATTGAAAAATTTCTGATTCAACAAATCTTGTGTTATTGATAGCAGACTTGTTATTATGAAAATGCATTGAAGGCAGAGTTTCTATGAAAGGAATTTCGTAACCAGACTCTCAAAATATATGTATATGTCTCTATATCACTCCACTTACTTAAATGTCTGCGTAAGTTATTCTTGATACCATTATTCACTTTGTGTTATTCGAAATATTTGATTTGACTAACCCCGTTAAAATCGCCAAATTCATAACTGTTATACTTATCATTGACTTTGGTTCTTTGCATTTCGGCAATTCGATTTCCAGTTTCCGGTGGCAAAACATTTGAAGCAGACGTCGAAGGGTTGCAGCTGTCTCCTGGAAATCTTATTAAAGTTTTGCCTGTAATGAAAGGGCTGCTGTTGAAAACCTGGATACTGCTGAAAGCTGTGGGAAGTACCAGGATATATAAGCTGAGCCGGTGAACCTGCCGCTACCGCTGTAATAGCTGTCGGCTTAATTGATGTGTATGGCTGAAAACGCCTGTTCTTAGATTTCTGCTGCTTAAGAGCTCAATTTTCGACCCTACGAATATGTTTTTCATCATCGGGATTTTCGGCCATTTCGTTGTTTTGATACTTGTTAACGGTTTTCCAACCAGCAAGGGATGAATCGGCATTTTTAATATGTTTGATTCGAGTTTTAAGTTTTCCCCTGAGATTCGCGACAATAGATATAGACTCACCGTCTTTATACTAAAAGGCTCTGAGTTCGATTTTTTCAAGTCCCTCAAGAATTTCACAGTTGAAATCGTACTGGATACGATTTCCCTCCGACTTAAATTTGAAAGCACACAATTTTTCTCGAATTCACAGTATCAAAAACTTATGACATCTCTACTCTTTACACAACTATTCCACATAAATAATTAAAAGAAGACTTTTTGGCATCATAGAAAACTGTTTTTTTTTTTCACTAAAGGTGGTACCCAAAAATTTAAATATCTAGTGATTGGCTATCAGTATATTTATTTCGTCAAACACTACTCTGATTCTACACATAATTATACTGAAGTTGATATAAAAACATGCTGGAATTTCTAATAGACGATATATTTGTAATGTTTGGAGACGTGGTCTTTCAAGAAACTATCGACATTCCTATGGGAACCAATTGTGCCCCTTTATTGGCCGACCTGCTCCTTTATTCATACAAAGCAGACTTCATTCAGAAACTGCTGAATCAAAAGAAGAACAAGTTAGCGGTGTACTTTAATTTGACATTTAGATATATCGACGACGTTTTGTCAATTATTAATGACAATTTTCTACATATGTCAATGCGATATATCCCAGCGAACTAGAAATTAAAGATACAACAGAATCAAGCACACACGCTTCATACTTATACATTTTACTTTATATAAACACAGACGGGAAATTAGCAACTAAGCTATACGACAAACGCGACGATTTCGGCTTTCCCATCGTAAATTTTCAACATTTAAGCGTAATATCCCTCAGTTACCCGCATATGGAGTTTATATTTCACATATGATCCGATATGCCAGGTCGTGTACAACATATGAAGATTTCATATACAGAGGTAAACTACTCACTGACAAATTATTGACACAGGGATATCGAAAATCGCATTTAATGTCAACGTTCTGCAAATTTTACGGTCGGTATAATAGTCTTGTTTGCGTTTATTCTGTTTCACTTAGTGAAATGTTGAGTTACCTTTTCGTTGGCGGTTGTTGAGACGTCTGTACCAATTGTGACGAGGATACACTAATCACGTATTTCACTTGACTGTGCCTTCACGGCGGGTGTGACCGGTCGACAGGGGATGATTACTCCTCCATGGCACCTGAACCCACCTCTTGGTTTCCAGAGGTCCGTGTTTGTCCATTTTTACCGGATTTGTATCTGTGTTCTTGACATTGATTTATACTTTGGTATCTGAGTTTTTTTTTATATATTTAGCCATATTTTATACATATATCAGACTACGTTAAAGATAACAAACACCTGAATTTCATGCAATGAATATTCATTGTCACCTGTCAGGTGACATACCCTTATTACACTGACCAATAACTGTGAAACACAAATAAACATCAACACGTGTCATTGTAACTTCAATAAATATGATCAAAATGTTTTTCTATATCAGCAAGTATTCTGTGCACTATATAAATGATCTGAGGTATGGAGAACATCTGCTATTGAAGTTGTAATAGATTATGTAGATAATCTATCTTCACAGGGAAATACATCATAAGTGTAATTGTACTAAACCCGAGTTATTACTTTATTATAGAGAGAGTGGTCACGTAGGATTCGAAGTAGAAACTTGATGTAGAATCTTTTTTACGATGTACATTTCCGGTATCGATATATTCAATAATGCAATGTCCAGATATAGCTATTTCGGATTAATACAATTCATTTGTCAATATCATTTAAGCGTGAATTGCAATTGTCATTCTACGGTATCCAGGATAATATTTCAATCCGTTTAAGTAAAAATGCAAATCTAGACGACGTTATCAGAAGAGCAAAGAAAGTAATGACGAAGTAAGTGCTTTTATTTCACTTTTCTTTTCTTTTTTTTTCCCTTCAGATTGACGTATTCACATATATAACATGTACATCGTTTGTTTCGAGGCTATCAAAAATGTTTATGAAAAACTTATTTTACTTCATATTTGATTTTCATTGTATAATAAATAAATCATTTATCATTCAGTCATTACTTTTGCGACAACATTTAATTCTAGTGGGAGAATAAATTGAAAATATACCTTGCTACTTATATGAAGTTTAATGATTAGCTTTTGGAAATCTTTTAACTTGTATTCAAAATTAGAAGTTACGAGATTTACACCTCTGAATAAAATTTGAGGAATAAAACAATGCAGTATGTCACTGTGTACTGCAAAGGATTGATCAGATCCAAGTTCTTCACTGGTTCTTAAATTCCCGGATTTATCACTGTCTAAACATAGGGAACATTAACAACACTCCCCTGTAGTATTCTACATTAAAGTATCAAAACTTGAAACCAAATGTACCGTGGATGGATAGAATTTGTTCACACTCTAAACTGATTAAACATAATATGTTTTCGAAAACAAACTGGAAAAGTTCGTTTAATATTTCTGTCCAAGTCTGGGCAATTCCTTGGGAAGTAATTTTTATGTTAAGAACATGAATTGATTAAGATCATGTATAAAACGATTCATGTTTTAGTCAGCTACTATAGATACAGGTATAGAGACATCTTTAAGAATTAACAACAAATTGCACATTAATATTTTACACATACATTGAAAAACTCTTTCATAAATGTAATAACTTATTACGAATGAACATCTTATTATTGTCCATACCGACCAACGACAATGAAATATGAAAATCACAGATACCAAAATTTGAATCGAAAGAAAGTTAATATGACAATATACAAATCAGTTGAAATTTATCCAGAGGTGGGATCAGGTGTCATGGAGGAGGAAGAAACCCCTGTCAAACTGTCACATCCACCGTGAGTCCACAGTAAAATTTATATGAATATAAAAATTTCAGATACCAAGTATAAATCAATAGAATGTCCAGGACATAGATCCAAATCCGGTAAAAATGGACAAACACGGACCTCTGGAAACCACGAGGTGGGATCAGGTGCCATGGAGGAGTAAGCATCCCTTGTCGACCGGTCACACCCGCCATGAGTCCAATGAAACAAGTGAGGAGTGTATCCTCGTCACAATTGGTACAGACGTCTCAACAACCGCCAACGAAAAGGCAACTCAACATTTCACTTAGTGAAACAGAGTAGTCGCAAACAACACTATTATACCGACCGTAAAATTTGCGGAACGTTGACATTAAACGCGGTTTTCGATATCCCTGTGTCAATAATTTGTCAGTGAGTAGGTTACCTTTGTATATGAAATTTTCATATGTTGTGCACGCCCTGGCATATCGGATCATTTGAGAAATATAAACTCCATATGCGGGTGACAGAGGGATATTACTACTTAAATGTGGAATATTTACGATGGGAAAGCCGAAATCGTCGCGTTTATCGTATAGCTTAGTTGCTAATTTCCCGTCTGTGTTTATATTAAGTACAATGTCTAAGTATGAAGCGTGTGTGCTTGATTATGTTGTATCTTTAATTTCTAGTTCGCTGGGATATATCGCATTGACATATGTATGAAAATTGTCATTATTAATTGACAAAACGTCGTCGATATATCTAAATGTCAAATTAAAGGACACCGCTAACTTTTTCTTCTTTTGATTCAGCAGTTTCTGAATGAACTCTGCTTCGTATGAATAAAAGAACAGGTCGGCCAATAAATGAGCACAATTAGTTCCCATAGGAATGCCGACAGTTTGTTGAAAGACCACGTCTCCGAACATTACAAATATATTGTCTATTAGAAATTCCAGCATGTTTTTTATATCAACGTATGAATAAAGGAACAGGTCGGCCAATAAATGAGCACAACTGGTTCCCATAGGAATGCCGACAGTTTGTTAAAAGACCACGTGTCCGAACATTACAAACATATTGTCTATTAGAAATTCCCTTCAGTGTATTTATGTGTAGAATCAGAGTGGTGTTTGACGAAATAAGTATCCTGATAGCCAATCACTAGATATTTAAATTTTCGGGTACCACCTTTAGTGAAAAAGCAGTTGTCTATGATGCTGAAAAGTCTTTGTTTTAATTTTTTATGTGGAATAGTCGTGTAAAGAGTAGAGTCATAAGTTTTGATACTGTGAATTCGAGAAAAATTGTGTGCCTTCAAATTTTCTAAAAGCTGTTTAGAATTTTTTGGTAACATCTGATTTATACCGCTTCTGGAATAAGCAACTGTACAGTAGTTTCTCCTTAATAGCTGTCACTATCTTGGTAAGGAGTAAAGATAAAGGTTTTGTAGAACATTTGCTGGATCCTGCTATGTATCTTTGCTTATATGGGGTTTTATGAAGTTTAGGTATCCAATATAGATGTGGTAGCTCTAAATCGGTATCCGTTGTAGGTATATCAAATGAGCGTAATACGGACACGTGATTTTGAAGGATCTCGCCCTTTGAAAGTTAGCTACGTGTGTATGTAGGATTTCCAGAATTCGTATTAAACCCAAGTTCTTCTAATAAACAATTGTAGTAATGTGCCTTACAAATAAAAACTATATTATTTGAGGCTTTGTCTGCTGGTACCAGTACATATTGGTCATGTAACCTATCCAGTTCAGTTACTACTTCTGGATCATTAAATACATTATGAAATAATGCACACATCGAACACACACACACATATGTATATGACGGATAATTACTTCCTACCAAATATCGTTCTATCTTTGTATTACTATCTTAAAGATAACAAAAAAGTACAACTGATAGAAATGATAGATGAGCAATGATTACACCAAATACAAGTTGAGACATTAAAATAGATTTCAATATACAGAGTGATTATTGCAATCACATCACAGACATGCTATATAGATACCTCTGTTATCCCCACTGTTCGGCAACGTTTCAAAATACTGAATCGTTAAAGTAAATCAAAACTAACTTTTAGTGAGATAAATATGTGTTTTTAAAGAGAGAGATACAGTTGATAGCACATGCTAAAAATAACTTATCTTTAATCTCCAAAGATAATCAGCATATGCATTAGATCTACTCCACCTTTGATATACAGAATGCAGATAACGATCATTTGAACTCAAAAACGCCACATAAAACTAACATTTTGGCATTAGTATTGAATGGATATTTCAAGACGGATTTGATCAGAATTGTGATGAAAATTACGTTGACATTTCACTTAATATAACAATAAGAAAAGCAATGCGTTTGTCTAGTCACGTATTTATCACGTATTTATCAATGTCTTTGATAAATGCGTAGTTTCATAAATTATCGAGCGGTAGAAATTAAAAGCACAACAGAATCAAGTACGCACGCTTCCTACTTAGACATTTTATTTACTATAGTCAAATTTAGGAAATTAACAACCAGACTATACGACAAACGCGAAGATTTCGGCATTCACATCGTAAATTTTCCACATTTTAGTTGTAATATGCACCAATAACCTGTATATGGTGTTTATATCTCATAAATGATCCGATATACCAGACTGTTCAACATATAACCATTTCATAAATTACTTGCTGATAAGTTGCTGTCACAGGAATATCGGGAATCGCGTTTGATGTCAACATTCCGCAAATATCACGACCGTCGGTATAATGGTTTCATTTGCGATAACTCTGTTTCACTATATAAATTGTTGAGTTAACTGTTGAAATCGCAGCGCGTGTGCAATCTGTCAAAGGGGATGCTTATATCGCCACGGCACCTGATTTAACCTCTGGATTTCCAGAAACAAAAAGTGGTTTAACTCTTAATATCAAATGGTAGGTTTTCGCAATACAAAAACACTCTCAATGCTCCTCTTTTTTCTTAGTTTGGATTAATTTTAATAAAAAAAAACCCACTTTATTTTTATAGCATAGACGATTACATTGATGTCAGACGTTTACGTTGCTTTGTAGCTATTAAACATAGTATTATCCATATTACTCTTTATAATGGGTGCAGAGATAAATAAAAGGAAAACTTAAGTATGAATTTTAAAGAAGAATATGATACGAATAAATGTTTTATATAAATATACTACACAAATTTGACCGTTTGCAACATTGGATTTACTTACGAGGAGAAATTTTGAAAAGCATACTTCATTGCAAATTGAAAGAAACCATATTTGAGTCTGAAAACAAGAGTGTATCGTTGTTTCTTTTACCTTATGAAATTCATCTAAAAAGTACATGTAATTGGTGATTTATGACATATTTATGACAACATCATTAAATTGATACCTAGATGAAGATATTAATCCGAGTAACGATATTGCAAAACAGAGAGAAAGAGAGAGAGAGAGAGAGAGAGAGAGAGAGAGAGAGAGAGAGAGAGAGAGAGAGAGAGAGAGAGAGAGAGAGAGAGAGAGAGAGAGAGAGAGAGAGAGAGAGAGAGAGAGAGAGAAGAAACTCTGATAGTCCTATCACAGCAACAGTTTTCTGTCACGCCCTTAATCACATTGGTTATAAACGTATTCTCTGATTACAGACCGATCTTTCAATGAGACTATCAATCATTGTTTATTTTAGAATACATTTTTGTCTTGAAATTGGAAAGCTCGGTTAAATGACTATTTGAAACATGTGAAGGACGATTTGTTTCCATCTTTGTTTGTTAAGCAACGCTACATTGAATTCTTCATATTCCAAAATACGTTTTCCATATGTTTATTAAATCATTACAGGACACTGCAGAATAAAGAGACTGTAATAGTTTAAAAACTCGGATTAGCTAGTGATATCCACTGATAATACTTCTAATTTTCATACCTTATTGTGATTGGATGTTATCATGTGTTACATAAACTGTACAAGAATCAAACTCCCGCATCAGATTATTTATTGTAAAGGGAACTCCCACAATTTTGTACACGGCACATATTATATGCCTTTAATAATTGGATTTTTGCTTTTCAAACATTTTCCTTTAATTAAAAATCATTTCACCTAGAATTCGTTAGCTAAATAAATGCAATTATGAAACGCGTACAAAATCTTTAAAAAATAGAGTTACTTTTCACAGAAAATAATTAAGTACCTAACTTCATGCTATACCATACGAAATTGATATTTATTGCAATCACAAAAATATCACATTTTATTTGAAATATAATATTGAAGATAATTCAAATAAAGTCTTCAAGAAAAATATGTTTATAAGTCGCTATATTTCAATGTAGACGGAAATTGATCATGATTGCGACAATATGTCTGTTTAAATCAACCTTACACTCTCTTTAACTATCACATAAAACTTCACTACCAGTAATACCATATTGAATAAAAATATTTGTATTCAAAATCTTCAAGGAATTCTTTTGCTTTACAATCAAAATCATAATTCACAACTTGCTTGATTCAATTTTATTACTTTATGAATACACACCATTAGTTTGTACTGGAATTCAAGAATTAAATTTTCCATATTTTGAAAAAAGAATAAAACGTAGCTAAATGCATTTTGTATTGACAAAGAGATGAATCATGTGTATGCTTTTGACAATTTGAAGAATGGTCTTCGCGACAGATTCCTACATTTAATCAAACGCATTTGAAGAAATAACGATGAGATAATTAATACAATCAACCAATAAAACACATGGAGGAACAATAATATATAAACGATTGATATAAATATTAAATCTTTGATAATTTTCCACAAATAATCAGTTAAAATGCACTTTGTTTTTCTGTTGATTTACCGATACAAAATTCACCATGCGAGCATTTTTTCCATTTGATGGTTCATAAAAATGTCTTTTATCGTGCGTATACAAATCTGCCATGTCTTTTGCTTTTGATTCATCTAGTTCACAAGGTAATTTGTCAGATCGTTTCCCCTCGTGAATTTTGTTGATTCTTGGTGAAGTACTTCTGCTTCGAAACTCATCACTACTTTTATACGAGGACAAAGAAGATAAATTGATTGACCTTTGTCTATCACAGTCTTTTGCATTCAAATATACTGAATCCTTACACGCTGTATAAGCAATGCGATGATTAAAGCGCTCATAAGAACAAGATTTGGAACGGAACTTCTCGGACGAATCGCTGCTACTACTATTGAAATCTTTCATCTTCGGATTCGCTTTTCCTTCAAGTAATGCTGTATTACTGCGTTGCAATGGCTCTTCTTCAGGCTCGAGGAATGACTTTGTTGCTGAGGTGATGCCAGCAGTAGAACGGCGCTGCATTATGCTATTTCTATAGGTCATAAGCCTTTGACGGCAATAGATGTAATTACAGAAGAGTCGCCTCAACGTACGCTTGAAACTTTTTCTAAACTTTTCACTCATAACTGTGTAGATGAAGGGATTCACACAACTATTTATAAATCCAAATAAATGTGTCATTAACATCGTAAACAGGTAGTTACTTTTCAACAAAAAACTTTCCTTTTGTAATTGACTAACAATACTGACAACATACTGTGGTGACCATGCAACAATGAAGGCGATGGCAATTACGATGACCATTCGAGCAACCTGTAAATGAAAAAAACAATTGCATACAATTAATTAAATTATTCAATTCAATTAACTATATGATCCTAAATTTTGTTATGATTCAGACAAAAGAATTAATTATTCAAAATTGAACGGGAAGATTGCAAAAGAATATGTTTCATTGTATATTACATAATTTAGTTATTGCGAAATCATTAAACACGTAAATTGATTTTATTCGAAGTTGGAACACTTAAAAGAACGCCAATTATGACAAATAATTGTATACATTTTTTATTTATTATAACATACTTTTCTCTTATTCAATTCGTGTCGTCGTTTTGAGTCTCTTCTTCCTAATGGAGAATTTTCAATGTTGATGGGTTTGATGAGACACATAGCTATTTTTGTACACGTGGCAATGATGACGACCATCGGGATGAAATACATCAAGACAAACAAAACAATAAAAAATCCCTTCCTGAAATTTCCTGTATGACCATCAATTTCATCAAATTTATCCATACATATTTGTCGTGACACCACGCCATATTCACTGCCGATGGAAAACGAGTAGCTTTCACAATAAAGATACGGCGATGATACAATAATCGGGATGATCCAGGTTGCGGCTAAAATCTTTCTTGTCCGTGACTTGCTGTTAACTTTCATAGCCGACAGTGGATGGACTATGGCATAATATCTACAGTAAATAATAAAAGAAGAATATATTACATATTAAAATGATGGTTGTTTGTTTAATTACTAACACAATACAGGGAGCATCAATTTTAAAAACAAATTATTAGTATCCCTGTATTTCGCCTACATGTGTTGTTTATGTCTTGCAGATGATCCAATATCCCAGGGCATGTTCAACATATGAGCATTTCATATACAGAGGCGAACTACTTACTACTATGATCTCTCTCTCTCTCTCT